>JACMZG010001897.1:10841-85954 GCA_018340805.1 Microvelia longipes | reverse complement strand
GTGCTTCTTACGCCATCATGCATGGCAAGCAATTTGTATATTACTAATATTTAATATAAAAGAGTTTTCTTGGTTTCTAAAGAATACTGATATATTAATTTAAATATTTAAATAATGTAACTGTGTTCTGTCATTTTTCTGTCTACTGTCTTATAACTTGTCTGTCAATTTAGGCTGTCTTCATGTCTGTCAATTAGTCATTTCGGTTCCTTTCCGACACTCCCCTCAAAAAGATTTTGTTCCCAGTGGATAAAGTTTGTTGATAGGTCTGATTAATGTCTTCTTGTTGCTGATGATGGTCACGGATCTGATTTGGTTGTCTTGACTTAGATTGATTTCTTTAATCCTCCAACTTTCCATCTATTGCGTGGCAAATCTTCCCAAATCAAAACTACATCTCCAATAGTTGGTAATTTCTTGGTGCTCCCCCTTTTTTTCTTATGGGTTATTTGATTTCTTTCTCGCAATATAGACAAATAATTGTCACTCCAATCTTTCCAAAATATATCGAGCAATTTGTTTCCTTTTTTCCATAAATTAAATAAATCTAATTTATGTATAGATTTAGTCATTTGTTGGAGAGAGAGTCCTTCTTCCGTAGTGCGCAATGTCAAAAAATGAGCTGGTGTTAATACTTCTCCTTCGATCTCTTCGTCAATATAAACCAAGGGACGTGAATTTAAAATAGCCTCTATTTCTACCAAAATTGTCCATAATTGTGAAAAAGTAAAAAATAATTTTCCTAAATGTTTTCTAAGACATCTTTTTACCAATCCTATTAATCTTTCATAAACTCCGCCACTCCAAGGCGATAAGTTAGGAATGTATGACCAATTAATATAGTGTGTGGAACAAAACTGTAAAATATCTACTCCTTTTTTAATATTTTCCGCCAAATATTGTCCAAAATTGTTTGAGTTGATTTGAATTGATTAGCATTATCTGAGATTATATACAAGGGTTTACCTCGTCTTGCAATAAATCTCTGTAAAGCTAACAGAAACTCTACAGCCGACATGTCCATAACTAATTCTAAGTGTAAAGCTCTTGTAGTTAAACAAGTAAATAAACACACCCAAACTTTCTTTGTATTGTTTTCTGTATTATTAGTTTTAGTATATAATGGACCAAAATAATCAAGACCAGTGTAACTAAATGGTAATTCTCTGGAGACGCGGTAAATAGGGAATGCTGGGAATTGAGGTAATTCATAAGGACCTCCATCCCATTTATTACATATTAAGCATTGTTTTATTAATCGTTTTACAAGTGATCTGCCTTGTGGTATCCAATATTCCTGACGAACACTGGCTAATGTATGATTTGTACCGACATGAAATTTAGTTGAATGTATGTGATTTATTACTAGTTGAGTAAAATAACAATTTTTGGGTAATAACTTGGGCATCTTATTGTCATAATCTCCTGTCATGTTTTTCATGCGACCTCTACATCTCAAAATCCCGTGACTATCTAAAATTAGTCCTACTTGTTGTTGTAATGTGTTTTGTTTATTTTTCAGTATATCACTTATTTTCTCTTTCATAATAAGTGTGTTGAATATATTGTTCCCATTTTAATTTTGCTATCCCTAATTCATCAGATTGGAGAATGATACTTGGTGGTTGTGAGAAACCTTTTACACTCTGTATGAATCTGTTACAATAACATGTTACATGAATTAATCGGGTAAGTGAAGAATAATTATTAATATTAATACCATATGGGGGATTAATATAAGACTGTGAATTTTCTAATACGGTTATTGATACATTATGATTACTATCTATTATTGGTGGTGTGTATTGTGGTGGGTTATTCGGCCAATTTGTATCATTTAAATGTAACCAAGTTGGACCGTTCCACCATTGTTTATAATTAATTATGTCTGAAGGTGAAATGCCTCTAGTACCTAAATCTGCTGGATTATCATATCCATTAACAAATCGGAATTCTATGTCTTGACCTTGTGTTATTTCTCTAACTCGTCGTTCGACAAAAAGAGGTAAAGTCGAACGACTGGCTATCCAATCGAGAGAACATTTGGAATCTGTCCATAAAAATTTGTTTTTAATCTCTAAACTTAAACTGAGTTCAACAAAACGTAATAGACGAACACCTATTAAAATACTAATCAACTCAAGACGAGGGATAGTAATTCCTTTTTTTGGAGTTACTCGAGCTTTAGAGAATAATAATTGAGGTAAACATGTTGGATCATAAACATTAATACCATAAACTACTGCACAGTACGCATCCTTTGAAGCATCTGTGAAACAATGTAAATTTAGTTTTGATGCAATACCTAAAGACACATAACGTGGAATTTTAAAGTAGAAATTTTTTTAAGGGAATCACATAACTGATTCCATTGTTTTTGAGTGTTAGAATCAAGTAAAGTATCCCATTCTAGTGATTTTTCCCATAATTTTTTAATAAAAATTTTACCTAATATTGTAACTGGACTTAATAAACCTAAGGGATCAAAATTGGACGCAACAAAACTAAGAATTTCTTTTTTGGTTGTTAATATATTATTTTTAACTTGCTGCTGTTGAAAACTAATATAATCTTCTTCTAGATTCCAGAGTAGACCTAATACACTTATAGTTTTATCTTTGCAAATTTTATTGGACTCTGCAATATTTTTATAATTGGTGAATTGCTACCATTCTCTCAAATTCATAGATACTTTATTAAATATGTGGTTGGCTTCGTGATAATATGTGGAGATATTATATTCATCATTTGTAGTAATTATAACGTTATCCATGTATATATTATTACTGATGATATTAGAAACTATACTGTGAAATTTACTTAAATGGTGTTGTATGACTGCGTTCAACAAAAATGGACTAGAAATAACTCCGAAGGCTACTCTTTTAAACCTAAAAATCATTAAATTATCTTGTGTTGGAGGGTTATTAATATTTTTCAACCAAAGAAACCTTGTAACATCCCTACTATCATCATTTAATTCGATTTGGAATGCCTTTTCTATATCAGAAATCATTACATATTTAATATTCTAAATCGTAGAAGCATACTAGTTAGATCTTTTAATAACATCCTACCTCGAAGTAAACATTCATTTAAACTCTTATGTTGTTTAGAGGTTTTTGCTGATGCATCATAAACTATTCTGACTTTAGTAGTATTTTTATCAGGTTTTAAAACTGCATGATGTGCCAAATAATGTATAGGGCTGACTGTAGGTGCTGGAGTTTCAATAGAAACTACTTCAATAATATCTTTTTGTAATTGGTCTTGAATTATATCATTATACTGGTTTAAAGGTCATGTTTGTTTGAAAGATTTTTCCATAAGGATTTAAGTCTGCCTAATGCTAAACCATAATTTTTTGGTACTGTTGGAGGAAATTCCGCCAAGGCCAAGATACACTATAACGCTCAGTTTTAGGGTTGAAATTAATACTTTTCTGGAATAATTCAATTGACTTATCGTCTTCGTTTATAACGGGATCATCTTTAATACCTATGGCTTCTAACTCCCATAATTTTTTTAAATCTAATTCTTTGTCATAATTCAATGGTAGATCAGGTTTACTAATAGTTGGATCTGTCAGAAGAGTTTTTGTATAAGTCAAAAAACTGACAATATCTGGATTTTGATCAGAAGCATTTCTGCCTCCATTATCCATCCTAATGTGGAGCTAATTAAGTATAACCCTGTTGAGATTTCAATTTTTTCAAAATTAATAAAGTCAAAATAATAATCATTACCAATTAAAAGATCTATGTCATTACTAAAGGTTGGAAAATTGTTTTCGGCAAATTGAAAATTTTGAAATTTTTGTTTTAATTCTGATATTTTTGAATGAGGTTTAAAATTTTGTAGAATTTGAGGGACTATATTAGCAATTAAAGTCTTATTGCTGCCATCTTTTGTTGGATGGTAAATTTTGTTTTAGATGTCTCAATTTTAGGATTTGATGATCCAAAGAAAAAACTGATAAAATTTCCGAGTCAAATTGTTCTAAATGTAAAAATGTTGCTACTTTGGTTGTAAGATATGAGCGTTGGCTGCCACTATCAAATAATACGCGAATAAATGTTTTTTTTATGGTGTTGTTAGAATTAATTTGTGCTATAGCTGTTTGCATAATGACAGATTCGTTAGTTGCAAGCAGATTTAAATCAGATGGTTGTGTTGTTTGTATTTTATGTTCAGACGTGTTTGGTGTATCATCAGAACATGTAAAATGGATATTGGTATTTTGAGCTTTCTGTAAATTTTGTAATATGTATTGTTCACAGAGACTTCGATGATGATTTTTTCTTTGTTTACAGTGATAACATGGTTTATCAAGTAAACATCGTTTAGGAGAACAATTTGGTTTTAGACAAATAAAGCAGAGACCCTTAAGTTTTTGTTTCCGTAATTCTAGAGTATTGTAAATATAACACTCATCACTCCAATGTTGGGAGTTACAAAATATGCAACGTTTGTTGTTTCACTATTGTTAATGCATCAGCTGTATTAAAACGTTTGTTTCGATAATTATTTTATTTGAATAAGATTGAGAATTATTTACAGAAGAGTCAGGTCTGGACTCCACTCTTTCTCTTGCTGAAATTATTATGGATATTATATTTTTAGCTGGAGGGGTAATTTTTCTAGTATCAAATTGTTCTTCTACTTTTAATAATATATCATTGGGGAATTTGACATTATCAATGAAACAAAATTATTATGGGTGATATCTTCATCGAAAGAAGCTAAACAACGCATATGTTTTTCTATTGTGTCAAGCGTGTATCTGAGTGACTTTATATGATTATTTGCCATAGGTAAGTTTCTTAGTTCTGTGTAGTGGTTATTAATTATTATAGTATCATCTCCATATCTGTCCTTGAGGATTGAAATAGCAACATCATAGTTCCTATTTGTTATTTTTAACCCTTCAATTGCTCTGTAGGCGTCTCCTACAAAGTTCTTTTAAATATTGAATTTGTCTACTGGATTCAATTTGGATTTTGATCTATTGAGGAATGAAATGAATCCCAAAACTCGTCCCAATCTAAAATGTTACCATTGAATTTAGATAATTTTAATTTTGGAAGTTTCGGGGTTTCAAAATAAGTGTTGGCTGGATGAGAGTGTAGTAAAGAGTTGTGTGCTTGAGCTGAGTGATCTGTTAAACTCGGGTTTATTTCTGAATTTGGTATGATGTTTGCTGTAGAGTTTTCAGTATTATTATTATTTTGGGTTCTTCTATATTATTTAGCAAATCTTTTTTCTTTTATTTCAAGGTCAGTTAAAAGAGAATTTAAATCAATTGAGAGTTGAAAATATTGTGTGAGTTCAGCATCTTGTTCAGGATCATTATCATGTGATAAATTTTGAATTTTTTCGTTTTAGTCAAGATAATTTTGGAAAATGAGTATTAATTTCTTGGATTGTTGACTCTATGTTTTTGATTGACAAATTGTCAAAATTTTCTTGTGTTTGTATAAAAGATTTAAAAGTTGGGTTTTAAGGACATTAATGTGCCGTTTAAGTGCAGAAGAGGCCATGTTAAATTCACGTACCTTAGAGTTATTGAGAGTGAAACTAACCACGCTCTGCTACCACTGTTGTATATTACTATTTAATATAAAAGAGTTTTCTTGGTTTCTAAAAGAATACTGATATATTAATTAAATATTTAAATAATGTAACTGTGTTCTGTCATTTTTCTGTCTACTGTGTCTATAACTTGTCTGTCAATTTAGGCTGTCTTCATGTCTGTCAATTAGTCATTTCGGTTCCTTTCCGACAAGCAATGTCGGCACCCTGATGAGTTAGACATAACAAAACAGAGTGGGACATAACATTACGTCGAGCTATCAATGATGACGAATGTCGATGATGGAACAGTTCCCAGATGTAGCATTGCATTTGCTTGTTACATTTCCTTGGTGTCTCTCGCACAATTATTGTGTCAACTATTCATTTTTGCAAAACTCGGTAGTATCAAAATGATACAAAATACTTTTCCCATAAAACCCACGGTATAAGCAGGTATAAATAAGTAAAAATATAAATACATTAAGCTATAATTAACAAAGAAATACTTACAGAAACTGTGGGGTTTTTAGTATTTTAAATCCTCCTCTTTGATTTGGAAAAACATCTTCAGCAAAATAATACGTATGGCCCACTGCCATTCCCATTAAATCAACCCATACTGTGTTACCAAGGAGCAATGAGAACCCTAGCAGTACCCAAGGTAAGTATGGAGCCTAAAAAGAAAACAATATAAAAATTCATTAAGTTAGCAAGTTCGTCGCTTGAAGAATTTAAAAGTATCTCAACTATAGAAATACTCGTTATTCAAGGATCTTGAATAAAGAAAATGATTCGTCAACTAAATTTTCAAAGTAACAAAGTAAACATAAATCGGGTATGGGGTACCTTGGAACTTTAAATCCTTAAGTGAGTGTGTATTTACAAGATCTACCTTTACATAAGGCGAACAATAGCTCTCAAAGGCTTTTGAGAGCCATCGTTGAGAGTAAATTATTACACTTTGTTTAGACCAAAGAATATATACCTAAAGAAAGACGGTCCAGGGATTAAATATTTCAGACAAAAAAAAGGTTATGGAAAAACCATCAACTCCGCCTTTTCCCAAAAATTTGCTTTATTAGAGCAGAACCGGTTTTCAGCTTACGCCATCATCAGTGCTGGAGAGATGTCGAGCCGTCGGCTGTCCAGGACCTCTGTTAAGAGTTTGGAGACGAATGTTAAGGGAAGTCATCAACAAATTTGATGATGGCATAAGCTGGAAGACAGTTCTGCACTAATATGCGAATTTTGTGGAAAAGACGGAGTTGATAGTTTGTTCATTAAAAACATTTCACAGCGTAGTAAATATTAAAAAAAGGTTAGTTCCGTAGCCAGTAAACAGGAGCCCTAGTGTGTAATTTGGTAGTTTCACCATCCCAACTACAAGAATGCCATTGTTGTCTTCTTTTCTACAAACTACTTTCGGCACAAAACTGATTTATCAAAATATTTGCTTTATATTATAATGGCCAATTTCAAGTAGATACTTGTGTCGTTAAAATGGTAATAAAGAACAATATGATTTCATAATACTATAACTTAGAACATAGGAAAGAATGTTATAGTAAGGAGAGTTAGTTTCAGAGCTGTCGCTAGATTCACAGCCAGCACTGAGTTCACCCCCAACTTTCAGTCTGACGCTCTTGTATACCTTCCGACATTCTATACCTATTATATACTTTAGTGTAGACAAAATAATTTTTAATCTTATTATTAATCTACGTTTTTCGTATATATTTAGTTGAAAATTAATTTTAAAATGTTAACAACTTAGCTCATTGTAAGTTTGTAGTTTATTTTAATGTCATTTTATTTTATTTACTGTTTATGTCCATTGATTGATTTTAAATACGCTGTGTGATTATAGCAACCCCTTTGTATGAGGCAGCCTCACTTTATGTCATTAGCTTTCCTTTTTAATATTAAAATCTACCTCTTCTATGACACTGCATCGGTTTATTTTTAAACGTAAGTTTTTATTTTATATAAATAAAAAATATTCTTCATTGTTAATTAAATGTAACTTTTTTACATACAAATTTAGTTATTTTATCAATTTAAAGAATAAAAAGAAACAAAAAAAGGTTATAACTATTTTTAATTAATAATTGGGAATATTTCATTTACATAATATTCATAATCCGTCCAACGTCGTTTTGTTCGTATTGTTTATATTCGTTATTTGTATCGTCGTTGTTATTATTCATATGAATCTATGTGTAGAAGATTAGGATTAGATTTGCTGAGCAGTAGAAGATCGGCTTATGAAGCAGTTTTTCTCATCAAGGCCTTATCTGGAGAAGTATTGTGCCCTCAAGTTCAGGATCAGGTCAAATTCTTACCAGCAGGTCGTAGAGCTGGTCGCCTATTGTATACTCGCTTATTATCCTCCCTATCCCCTCTTGTCCGTCTTGTTAGTGTTGTCAATTATCTACCAATCTCTCGTGATAATTTGTTTACTTTCTGTACTTTATCCTCTGTTCTGAATCTATTGGCTTGATTTTTATTTTTAAGATTTAAGTTACATAATTTTAATCAAAAGTACGCTTTCTAGTCAATTAGGTTAAGTTTAATTTTATTCTTAATTTTTAAATTTCTGATTATTATAATCTGTGTTCTTATATGCAGAGTTCCCTACTTGTGGTTTATCTGTTTAGGGGCTCTTCAAAATATAAATAAACAATTTATATTGTATTTTTGATCTGGTTAATAATAAAATCAAAACAAGAAGCTTCTAACTCTTTACAGGTTGCAGTGAATAAAACAAATGAGCCGTACGTCATACTGAGTGGTTCGACCTAAACCTATTTGTTACAAATCCTGTTTATCATGAGAAGACAATTTATTCTCGGAATGTAACTCTATTACATTTAATTAAACAATTTGTTTTGTATAAATAAAGATGTAGTATTATTGTTATTGTTACTATTATTAGGAATCAAAATGGATTCTAAGTTAGCACAGTCAACTCTGTAAATCATTTGCTACAAATCTTTTTCCCATTAAATTTAAACAAAACTAATTCTATCATCAACACCTTGATCAGCTTTGAGAGCTTGGAATTATTACTGTGATCAGTTACTAAATTTTATCTTGCGTATTGGAACTATACAAAATATTATAGGTAACTATAATACCTGAAAATTGAGTAGTCCAAAGAAATTCATTCGAATAAATGGATTCCGCCTAGACCAGACGTACACAAGCATTATCGTGAAGGCTTGCCCTAAAAATAATAAATTAACAAAAAACCCCGCAATCTGTGCAACACTGTTAAGGAAACGATATCGATAATTAATGCGACTTTTAAGGCCATTTTATAAATTTAATAACAATATCCTTAAAGAAACAATGGAATTTTACTTTAAAAAATCGGGTATGGGGTACCTCAGAACTCCTTTCTCACCCTCCCAGCTTTAGAGTTGTTTTGCTCATCCTCAGAATATATAAGTCGTTAAGTGTATGCTACAGCACATCTTTAGACTCGCTTTGCTCGTCCTCAGATAGTAAATATTTCGTTTTCTTCCCGTGTTCATCCATCCAGGCATTCCACGCACGATGCTCCTTAACTTGTATGATCCACCAAAAATGATAGATATACTTGTCATGAAACGAAACTTAGTATACTTATTTACTTATTACGTAAAGGTATGTACTTGTAACAAATTTCAACTCAATAGGATTGTTTTTTGATTTTTTAAAAAACCTATACAAGTAGTTTTTACTTTTTGTTTTTAGGCACTAATGATGACCGTTCAGGTTGAAAGCCGGTTTTGAATTTTATTTAATTAACTTTGTGGAGAGGCTTTTTCGTATGATTATTATAATACACTCCACTGCGCTTCACCCTAATAACCTATAAAGTAGTTGTTACTTTTTTTTTTAGGCACTGATGATGACCGTTCAGGTTGAAAGCCGGTTTTGAATTTTATTAATTAACTTTGTGGAGAGGCTTTTTCGTATTGATTATTATAATACACTCCACCTGCGCTTCACCCTAATAACCTATACAAGTAATTCGATAAAAATTAAACTAATGCTGATAGTGAGATGAAACTTGGCACTCATGTTAGTCTCATACATAGCTGCATGGGTGATAAATTTCAATTGGATCGCATCATATTCCCGTGTTTTATGATTTTTCAAATATTTGTTGAGTCATTACTGCCAATAATGACGTTATAAATAAATTATTTTCTGTATTTATGTATAAATTAAACCTGCTATGGTATAAATGAGGAAAAGTAAAAATAATATTTATGTATATAATTTAACTTAAATCATATAATTAAATAATTTATACAATTTTTTTAAATTAACTTCTGTAATGGTTATGTGTATTAATGTCTTTTTAATAATTTTATAGTATTAAATTCATGCACATTTAATATGTAATAATATAAAATTTAATATGTAATATATATATTTCTATTATATTACATTGCACTTTCCAATATTTTTATCAACGGCTATGATTAACGGCAATATTTTTTTTTTTTTTTTGGTTTCATTTGACTTGAGAGTAAACAAATTAGTAGAAAAGGATACAATCATGCAGACTCCTCCGAAGATGAACATCATAACAAAATCAGCTGTTCTCCCTCTAAAACTACCCTCCTCCAGCATTCTACAATATCTATATGTAAATATCATACTAAAGAAAAAATTAAAACCGAAGGTTCCAAAAAAAAGAAATGTTGTAAGTAATCTCCATATCTGAAACAAACGAAAATCGTCTGTGAAAATAATATGTTATACTACTAGGCTGTGAAAATAATATATTTTTTTATCAAAGCGAGTCAATAAAAGGTGCTGAGGTAAAAAAGTAATTTACAGATGTGTACTGAATGTTATTTTTTCTGAGGTAAAGAGTAATAATGAAATAATAAAAAACATTTATCTACTGCTTGTATTGTAAGTTCTACTTACAGTCTTGTTATCTCACACTGTAAATGTACTTTTACTCCCTAGGGAGGAAAAGTGAAAGTGTTGCCAACTTGACAGAATTTTTTTGTAAAATTTTTAGGAATTTTAGGAAATTTTTAGGATTTTTTCGGTAGAATATACAATATACACACGCTAATTTTATAATTACAAATATAGTATTACACATTATTCTATTGACAGCTTACAATAAAATAATGTGAAGATAGTGGCTTTATTCTCTCTTCATCAGAGTAATTGACATGGTAAGAATAAACTAAACTAACACAATAACAATTAAGGAGCAAAAGAATATATTAATTAGTTGTTAGTATTAGTTCCCTAGTCGTAGATAAAATTTAATATGCCACAAGGGATGAAAGTTTTCAGCTCTCGTATTATCTCCCTCGTCAAGCCTCGGGAGCTAACTAGTTTATCTCCCTCGGCCTACCGGCCTCGTGAGCAATGAAGTTTTCTCCTTCGGCGCTGCCTTAGGACGAAACTTTAACTTGAGCTGTAAAACTTACTTTTATCCCTTGTTGCATAAATAAATATTACGAAACACTTTTATTAACCCCTTAATTGGTCAAAGTTTTTAACTCTGATGGAGTTGTTACCAACTCAGCGTCACGGATAATCTTGGTTTCATCCTGCTTAATGACATAGAGTCTAAAGATTACAACAGTATAAATTGAATAATGCAATATCCAAATTGCAGCAGTATCCCCTGTATACTGCACCGAGATGCAGTATACAGGAGATATTAATGTATAGTCCTATACATAAAAGTTTATATACAAGCAAAATATTTAAAAAATTGGCATGGAATAACAGGGAACTTTACTATGCTTCTTCCCTAGGCCACAACTTTTTGAGGATTCAATACTCTTATCCTCTTTTCTCTGGAAGAGAGAAGAGGAGTGATTCAAATCACTCATACTTACAAAAATTATTCAATTTATACTGTTGTAATCTTTAAACTCTATGTTAGGGCAGCGTGACCCTCAACCCTAGGGTCACGACCCAAAAATTGGGTCTCAAGAAAATTATTGGTACAAATGCATTATTTTTAAATAACATTTTATAAAGTAAAGTTTAAGTAAAGTTGAAATTTTTTTTAAAAAAAATTAATAAATTTGTTTTCTAGTTTAATGGTGTTTAAAATTGTATAAACACCGATAAGAACTTAGATCAGATAATCCCATGGTGTTTGACAGTCGCTTTTCCACTCTTTATTAGATACAAAGGACTCTATATCGATTCATATCAGTAACCTACACGTTTTGTTGGTCTATTAAATTGTTTATATTCTAAGCTGTATTTAAGAATAGTGCAAATGGGGGCATTGCCTGTCCACAATTTTTTATTGGCAATCTTAAAAAAAAATTAAAATAATGTTAAAACCATAATTCTGGTGTGGCAGCCAGCTACCCCAGAAAATTGGAGACAAATCCTGAAACTACATAAATATCTGGCTCGCTGCGTTTTTATAATTGTCATGTGCTCCAACAAAATAAGCAACTGCAGATGATTATTTTAAACGTCATAAGAAAATAATAATTACTATGATGCTAGTAAAGTCATTTTAAATTAATTTGGTCATAATTCAAGATTTAACAAAATACTTAGCCTGCGATTTGCACCGGATTAGATGCATGCTCATTTTTAGCAAGCTTTTTGTATCCAGAGTACCATCAATGGATTGTTTTTCTAAACAGCCTTCTCAAGCCAATGAAACTGCATTAACTTTAATACTTGCAGCCAGTGCTTGTAACAATAATTTTTGTTGTATTAAAACGTCAAAAAACTTTTTATCATACAAATAGTTTGTGTTAATAGTAAATTATGAGTAAAATTAGGTAAGTGTAATCCATTGTCATCACTAGAAGTACTATCAGATACTTTTACCATCATCAGGTTTATCTTATAAAAGACTGTGTGTGTTATGTGTAGGATTACCAAGGAGGAAAGTATCATTAACTTTATTATTAGTTACCACTTTGACAGCTTGATTACTTGGGGCCTTAGAATAATACTATATATTGAAGGAGCACGGGACTGTAAACACAATGTAATTCCACTGATAACATGAAAGCCGGTTGACTGGTGGTCTTAAGTAGGGGTACCACCCTAATAACAAAACAATGTTAAATATGTGTCATAAATGTCCATTAATGAAGAAAGAACGTAAAAAACAAATATAATAACTTTAAACACCTGGTTACTTAATAAAACTGGTCTTAGATGGCAAAAGGATAGCGAATCTACATTTAGCTGACGAGGACTACTTTTAATATAATTTTAATTAAAAACGTTAAACTACAATTTAAAATATATAATGCACCGATATTTATATTAGTATTTTATGAATAATCAATCATTGATTAATAATAGAACATAAAATTCAGCAACCGAAAGTATTGCCAACTTTTTTATAAGAAAATTGTATATTGTTAAGGTGGCAGCATTACTTAAGACCACCAATGATCCGCCTTTCGTGTTATCAGTAGTGTTCCTTCTATATTTAGTATTATTTTAAGCTTGGGGCCTTCATATAGGGATTAATGTTTCTTATAAACATTAATCCACTTTTTTTATCTCAATCTTTAACATCAAAATTCATATTGAAACGATCTTGATTTTGATAAGCTTATAACCTGATTCTCAGATATAGCCACACCTCTATTTTCTAATTTTTCCTTTGCTCTTGTTTATATTGATTTTTATCTCCTTCCGTTGCAGCTTCATCGTGACGTTCTTTTGAAAAACCTGATGACGAGAGAAATACTTGCTCATAAAAAGTCATTAACTTCATAGGAATGACAATAGATTACTTCAAACTAATTTTACTCATACCAATAGTTTTTTAAAAAATGTACAGGTGATATTTTTTGACCAATATTGTGTTAGGATTCTCCCGATATCTAGTGCAAAACAATGTAATGACAACTTTCTATAAATAAATACTCACGAAACTACAAGGTAATACTAACCTGATATTGGCGCACAATCAGAATAGGATTAAAGTATAGTTGAAACGGAGAAACTAAGTCTAATTGCTGCAACAACAAATAAAAAATAATATTAAAATTCTTGTAATGTCATAAGTCAAAGTGAACCCAGTACATCACTATTGTTAACCTAAAAATTAAAGTCCATGAGCCCTACCAGATAAAACTTGACTCATTTCTTCCTGCATCAAACCATTTTTTTGTAAATGTACCTTAAATGACAAAGAAAAAACATAATTTTGCCAATGCCATAACTTTCCTAATACCATAGTTTTGCTAACTTTGCTAATGCCATAACTTTGCTAATGCCATAACTTTGCTAATGCCATAACTTTGCTAATGCCATAACTTTGCTAATGCCATAATTGCTAATAACTTTGCTAATGCCCTTTGCTAATACCGTAACTGCTAATGCCGTAATGCCTAACTTTGCTAATGCATAACTTTGCTAATGCCGTAACTTTGGTTGTAGTTATAATATTCCTAATAAGGACTCGATTTGTTCAGTATTAATAGACTAAATAATCAAACAGTTGTTTATCAGTAATATAAACAATATCCAGGTTTGAATACACAACATGATTATTAGGGAATTTTATCCGCTTTAAAAAATATTTCCTTCAGATTTTGCTCATGACCAACAAGTACAGCTTAAATCAAGAAACAACTTATATCAAGAAACGACTTAATATTAAGAACCCTAAAATTTGTGCGATTGTCTTAATTATAAATAAACAAAAGAATACATGAGATACTTGATGTTTCTTTAACAACATAGATATGTAACTGCTGGAGAGGTAACACATAGCTCTTATCATGGCAAAAGCCAAGGTACCCTAATGGTACCTCAGTGATGGTACATTACTGCTCTCACTCCCTCCTTTATTCTGGTGTCACTGGGCAGTGTCTAATATCACATTATTCTTACACCAGAAGAGTTAGTGGAGTAGGGGGAAAATCAAATAATGAAATTATTCCGATCTGGAACAATCTCGGAATTATTATTTTTTCTTTGGAATTATTACAATGGATTATTCAGTCTCTGGATGATGAATTATTCCTTTACGATTTGGTTAAATTATGACTGAAAATACACCATTCAACTCAAATGAAAATATATTTAATAATAAGTTTTGAGTACTATTATTTGGTTTTACTATTTATTACACAGGAATATGCCGATTGGTTTATATTCCATTGTAAATAAGTCCATTAGACAAAGGATTACTTTGCATTAATCTCACATATAGTGGAATAGAAGCAACAAGTGTCTTTACTCAATGTATTTCAGACTGTTAAAATGTGCACCGAAGTCAAAAGAAGAGAGTTTTGGCATGTAGGGTTACATTTGGTGTCTCGAGTTACAGTAAAATTAATGCAAATTTTATGTTGCCTGTCATTGAAGGCTGTTTTTTTACAGAAATTTGTGCTAAACAATAAAATTAATAATATTTTCCTTTCTCATGGGTTCTATCAGGGGCGTTGGACTTAAATTAAATAGAGAGAGTAGCCAACATGTAAGACTGACACTAGCACTGAGTGGCCATTCTGGTGGCTAAAAAGTGAACTATTATTATGTCAAAACACTTCTGATTTTAACCACCTTCTTTAGAAAAATAATTTATTTTATCTATTTATCATAGTTCAAAGCAGGGCAACCTATGTTATTATTTACAGCTGTATTTTAAACAATAATGTCAAAGCATAATTATGACTAAATTATTTTTGTTTAAAAAGCTAACGCGGGCTAATTAAATTTTTTTCAAAATAATCAATTAACATAAATGTTTATTATTGATTTTTTTTGTTAAATTTATTGAGCATTCAGTATTTTAAGGACTGAAGCTGTAGCTTTCAACTGCCATTAATTTCTTCAATAACCCAGTTCACAATGCATTGTTTGAGATGCACAAAAAAACAATTTTAAGATATAAAGTGAGCCTGTTGTTTTTTATAAATATGAAACATAAAATTAATGTATTTAATAGAGTATGTATGGAGTTAGCAAAAAAGCAGGATTATCAGACAAATTTAACTCGTTAGTTGCTCAATTGCACATATATCCACTCAGCGCTGCAGTGGTTTCCCTTGTTGCCCCCCCCCCCTTGAACTTTCTTATCTTAAAGTAATAGCAAATATTATTAAAAATCAACTTTCCTCAAAACTGGCCCAAGTTTTTGAAAATATTTGATTCCATTACACTATGATCTTACAGTAACTTGTAATTTGATAGGTTACTGTTGGATAATTAGTTTTCTATCTAATGGTACCTCAAACTGGGGTATTTATTTCATTGCTATAAGCAATTTAAAACTACGTTTAATCGTCTGTAATAATTAATCACAAAAGAGGCTCTTTTAAACAATAAAATTGGAGCTGAATTTTTAAAAACTACTTACCACAGCAAATGAAGTTAAAACACAAGCAGTTGTATATGCCCTAGTCACAACAGGCATCTGCATATACTCATGCATAAGAGAATTATAAGCCATTTTTGTATTTAAATGAACAAATACTATGCTTAATACGTCTTACTTCAACCTAAGGACATGTTTAGGATCATTACTTGAACGTAACTATTTTTAAAATTGCGACAGACCCGAATCACAAAATTATTCGTTTAACTTAAACTCAAAACTATAAGTTTAGATGACTGTTTGATCTGACATTCTGTAAATTTAAAGAATTATTAACTGAATGAAGTGGAAATTGGGGATTGGATTATATTTATTCCATGATAACAGCTATCAGCTGACGAAAATTTTGTTTGTTATGATTCTCAGCAGCATTTATTTCCGTCTAAATTGAGATTGGTTTCTCTTCATTAATTTGCTCCAAATGAATGAATGAATGCTCCCAATGAAAAATTCTGCTTGAGAAATTTAGATTTTGGGTGCAGACTAATGAATCTTATAAAAACAAGATTCGTTTTTTAATTAAAGATTCCTATTTTTATTAAAGATGTAGAGTTTTATACTAAACAAGGGTTGGGGCGGGTCCGTTTAGGTTTTATTATGGGGCGCCATATAGAGGAGGGCCCCTTTTATATAGGGGCCCCCGCTCTACTAAGTTACTACCCTAACAACTAGTATAAAAGTTTTTGTAAGTGAACATAACACTGGGTTAGGGTTTCTAACAAGATTCTAGATTCTACGAGATTGAGTATAGGATTATACTCATAGCTACTCTGCACTGGTGGTGATCGATTTTAAAGTTTTAGGCAGAGATAAAAAGGCCACCCTAAACTGATGAACAGGGTAGTTACGAGTCTCTACTGCTTCTAATATGTTTTTTTACGTTGTGCTAGTCAGTTAACATATACAAAATTTCATATTTCTAGCTAGTGTAGTAGCTGAGATAAAGCCATTCATCAAATTATCCCCCTCATGCCTAAAACAAAATGGGAAGTTAGGAGTCTCTTCAGTTCAGGTGGTTTTTGTATAGGCAGTGCAAGTTAGTTAACATATACAAAATTTCACGTGTATAGCTAGCGTAGTAGCTGAGATATAGCCAGATACACATTCATCAACCCCCCCCCCCCTGACTTAGTGCTTTCACTACAGTCAGGGGGGGGGGGGGCCCTTGAAATAAAATGACGCAATTTCCCTAGTAAATAACGTCAGCAGTCTGTGGAATTTTTGAACACTCTTTTCAGTCTTTAAAAAACATTTGACACGTCAACAGCAATTTTTATCAAAGATGGAATTTTTTTATTAAAAGTGTTACGTTTTTTAAAGTTTTAAAATTTAAATATCTTTATTTATTATTGAACTAAAATGGCTATCGACAAATCAGTCAAGCAAATATATTTCAAAAATAATACAGACAAAGTTAGAGAAATGCTAATCGCTTCAGCAAATTACAGTCCGGACTTGGCGTTCTGCCCTGTCCAGGAAATTATTGTTCATCAGAAACCATCAAGGAAACGAAGATTAGAGCATCTAACTACTGAAGAGAAGATAAATAGAAAGTAAGTTAGATTTGTGCTGTAGTCATTAATTTAGTGCAGTTATTTTGGTTATTTCCATATGCTAGTTTTCCTGGTTTTGACCTTGATTATGTTTTTCCTATGTGGAGTTCTTCAGAGTTAAATATCGTCTATGTGGAGCCCATATTATCTTTTATCCTGTTTGCTTTACCAGGATGTGTTCTAGTTGTTAGATCAATTAAGAGTGGTATTTCTCTTCTATTGCATCAGATTTGGTGCCTAATGTAAAATGGGTTCAGTATGTCATAAGGTTAAAGCTCCAGTCAGTATGAGTTAACAACTACATATGTTAGGGTTTAAATTTCAGGCAAATAAATTATGTATATTTCTAATGACATAATATGAGTGCTGTTACATTATATTTATATATGGCACCATTATAATAGTAGCAGGTCTCCTCTTTGTTAATCCATTGATTGTCATCAGTAGATGTTATATTTTTTGTATCAAATGGCCTTATTTGGTATAAATAGGTTGCAACCCATTTAGTACGTTCACACACAGTTTAGATCCGCGTATCGTATAGAGTACGATCTCTCAATATGGTAAGTTAAGCTGTATGAACCATGCGGAGGGGATCCGATCACATACGCTAGAACTAGGGAGATGAAATCTAAATGGATCCCCGGATACGCTGTCTTTTTGTGTGTGTACCTTTAGAGACGATCGTATTTAACGGATAACCTTCTCGTCGAAAATTTTTATTTCACTTTATTTCGCTTCTATATAACCGTTTTTGATCAAATAACTTTTGGAATATTATTTTTTTTAGTGTAACTTTATAATTATGCAAAGAAATCACAATTTAATTAAATATATTTTTTGTTTTAAACTTCCTTATAACCAAAAGTGAAGCTTCACTATACAAAACGCCATGTTTTGGCGGGATCAGTTATCACTCGATCGACTAAACAGATACGTTGCAAGAACCGTGAAGTTAGTTGACCGTATTGTATGCATATTCTATACGATCCGCGGATCTAGAGGGTGTGTGTGAACGTACTAATTGTGATAGATTATTACTTGCCCATTGTGCCATTGGTTTGGCTGGGTGTTCAACCCGAACTGTTCACACAGTATTTGTCACCGTAAAAATAAGTATAAGAGGTTGAACCCCATGTTCAATCTGTCCATGTCCTTAATGTTTGTAGTTTCCTCTTAATGTAGACTGTAGAGTCTTAATGTTAGGACTGTAGTTTTCTCTTTAATGTTAGGACTGTAGTTTCCTCTTAATGTTAGGACTGTAGATTCCTCTTAATGTTAGGACTGTAGTTTCCTCTTAATGTTAGGACTGTAGTTTCCTCTTAATGTTAGGACTGTAGATTCCTCTTAGGACTGTAGTTTCCTCTTAATGTTAGGCTGTAGTTTCCTCTTAATGTTAGGACTGTAGTTTTCTCTTAATGTTAGGACTGTAGTTTCCTCTTAATTATTTCTCCTCCTTAATGTTAGACTGTAGTTTCCACTTAATGTTAGGACTGTAGTTTTCTCTTAATGTTAGGACTGTAGTTTCCTCTTAATATTATAACTTATACATTAAGAAGGGCACTAAAGAGACACAAGTTGATTAGAAATAGTTTAATACAACATATCGCTTTAATCACAAAGCATTTTCAAGCATCTAAAAAAGAAAGAAAGGATACACTATTCTAATAACACATTAATCAAAAATTGCTAACATATATTTGATCTGAATGAAAACTAATCAAGTCATGGGACTTGATTAGTCCCATAAATGAAAGAAACTTATGCAACATCCATTGGTGTTAAGAATTAACTTAGTCAAAACATAAATAAAAACAGTTCCATTAAGCTACCTAAAATTTATAAATAGAACAAATAAATAGGAAAGGAAGTCTAAAATTTGCATTTAGTTTCTAAAATTTCCATTTAAGTAGCTTAAATAAGTAAATAAATAAAAGCTTTATTGTTCAAGATTTGCAATGGCAAACATACAAACATCAATCATATTATTTCAAAACAATGAAAAAATTCTTCTATTTTATATATAGGATTTTCCTTTAGTAAATTAATATTACTTAATGGAGTTTACTCTTAATAATATGATAGGAGTAGTAATAGTTCCTCACATTAATTGGACTATAGTTCCTTCTTAACATTTTAATACTTAATAATTGTAAATTAAAAGAAATAGAAGATTTATAAAAAAAAAATACTTTGAGGTTCTTCTGCTTTGCGGCCTGCTTAGTTTGCCATATTTCCGTGAGAGCCATCTTTGTCCTGTCTTTCTGGAACAGTAAGCTATAGAAGGAGGAATAAGAGAGCCCTTTTTTCCATTCTACCTTCCCACCATCTAGCACTACCTACCTATCTCCTATGTCCTGCCTCCACTACTTACCTATCTCCTGTGGAGTACCTCAAGGATCGTTGTTAGCCGGAACTCTTTTTTTAATCACGATTAATGACTTCCCTAACTATGTGGAAACGAAACAAATTAGCTCTAAATGCAGAACTGTGGGATATTGCGATGACAGTAATATTATTGTTAAAGGAAAAAGTAAAATCCTTAATAAAACTGATATGGCTTTCCAACTTGAAAATGCCAAAGAATGGTTCACCAAAAATGGTTTCCTTCTCAATGAAAATAAAACCCAAGAAATTAACTTTACATTATCCCAAAACGAAGCTTCTACAACTATAAAATTCCTCGGCCTAACCTTGACTCCAAACTTAGTTGGAAAAAACCATATTTTTGCTGTACGGAAAAAACTTTCAAGCCAAATTTATGTTATTAGATCACTGAAAAGATACATAACCGAAGACTCTATGAAGTCAGTATACCATGCCCTCTTCGAGTCTTACATGAGCTACGGGATCATTCTTTGGGGACATGCCGAATCAGAAGAAATCTTCCTAACCCAAAAGAAAATTGTGAGGATTATTGAAGGAGCCAAATGGGACGCCCATTGTAAAAATATTTTCATAAAACTCCAAATACTCACTTACTATAGTTTATACATATATAACTGTTTAAAACATATTAAAAAAATGTTGCTTCCTTCGGTAAGGTCGGTGATAATCATTGTTTATAACACCCGTGGTAAGGAAAAGCTTGCTATCAACCATCATAGACTCTCCAAATCCCATGTTGGACAAGGCATTCTGGGTCTTAATTTCTTTAATGTTTTGAAACCCGAAACCAGGCAACTTCCATATAAAAATTACTGCTCTACGATCAAAGATTTCTACTGTTAAACCCGATCTACAGCATCAGTGAATACTTCAACCTTAATTTCAGCAACTGCTAAGTTTTTTAATTCTAAAACATTTTTCTGACGATAGTATACATTTTGTAAATGTTTCCATCTAATAAAAGCTTATTCTATTCTATTCTATTCACTACTGAACCAACAGAAAACGAATAGGTCATTGATCTAGACATATACATATATACAACATTTTATTATATTATATATATATATATATATATATATTATATATATATATATATATAAAACACACACTCGCATATATTTATATATACATTTTTTGAATTTAACACTTCTACCAAATAAATGAAAATTGGAAAACCTGACTTTACTATAAAATTTTTGTTTTATTTGCATAGGAAGCTAAAGAATAGAGAAGCAGCACAAACATCAAGAGACAGAAAGAAAGCTTATGTAACAAGTCTAGAAGAAGCAGTCAGATTACTTCAGCAAGAGGTATCTTATACTTTCTTTATCTACTTTACCTAAAATAGAACTGGATTTTATAATTTTTCTAAATATTTTTCAAATACTATCTAAAGTGCATTAAAATCAGTTTTGAAGGAATTTATGTACATAAAAAAACAAAGTATTTTTGCAATTCTAATCTATGACACAATGTTTTGTTACTTGACGTTTCTATAGCACAGAAAAACTTTCAAATGCTTTTTCAGATCTAAATGAAACTTGGCTTAAAAATCGACCTTATAGACGTTCAAACCCAATTGTTAATGAAATGTATATCACCCCCAACCGCCATTATCCTACGATGATGCAAACATTTCAAAAACCTCAAAGTTTTATCACACAATTAAAAAAAAAACACATCTTCACTTTAATGGCTAATTAAGTAAAATTTTAGTATCGGCATTAATTCTGATTTTAGTGGAAACCAATCATGTTTTAGGAATTTATTAGGACATTTGCTTGAATTATGATACCATTTGCAAAACTAATAATACGACAAACTAAATAAACATTAAAACAGAATAAACACTCCAAGTAACCTCCTAATAGCCACATGGAGGTGCTAGGCCCATGATGTGGCCCTCAGTGCCAGCAAACGCCTCAAAGTGGCCTTATTTTGAAATAGGGTGGAACCTCTAAATTATGATGATATATAATTTTCCTTCTGCTGTAGGCCCCCATACAGCAAAAACAAAATAATTGTTTTTATACCAATTTATTTTTTAAAATTATTAATTTAATATTTAACTTAATTTTTATTTTAGAACAAGTTATTAGGTGAGAGAGTGTCACTTCTTGAAGAAGAAAATCAAAAACTTCGTGACAATGAGATGAGTGAGGCTGGTAGGCTAGATAAGTGTGATACGGCTGGACCCGCAGTGTCCTCTGACCCTCTGCAGCAGGGTGTATCACACAAGATCAAGACTCCCTTCAAAACTCATCACAGAGCAGTGACACTCATGGCATTGATGATGGCTTTGACATCCTTGAATTCTTGTCCAAAGACCTCGACCTCCAACAAGATGATGAAAACTACGACATCACGCAGGATCTTGCTGACATTATCGCATCAGAACTCTTCCCTTCTACCCAACCTCAGGTAGATAATATTAGATTGTGTAACTGGGTAGAAAGTGATATTTTATTGGTGTGAAAATTTGTTTTTCACACCGACTAATGGGGAATCAATAATCAATTTTCAAATCAATTAAAGCGCTTTTCTCCAAAGATGCTTAACCTATTTTTTTAGAAATTTGGTTTACAAGCATCTTCATAGATTTTGTTTTGAAATTAATATGACTTATGAATGAGAAAGAATGGAGTTCATTATATATAATGAAGAAAGTCTCTCCACAGAATAAAACCTTTATGGCAAAGAGCTTTCAAGCTAACAAGAGGCTATCGTTAAAGTAAAATGTTAAAGAAATAAAAGACAGGAGAATGAGTCTATTATTTAAGATGTTTCAAACCTCTTAATGTGATAAGATGAGCTATGCCCTCTCTAGTGAAATATCTCTATGTATACAAATAATTAAAAACAATAGTTTTTTTGTGATACCAGCTATGTATTGACTCCAACCCTACGCTCTGGATGTCCATTGTAGGATTGTAATTCTTATGATTAAATATTTGTAATCATATTGTATGTTTTTATTAAAAATAAAGAATTTAAAAAAAGATATATGTAAAAAATTAATATTATTAAATCATATAATCACTCTTTTTCCTTTTATTTCTACAACAGGGTGATAAATAATGGCCTTTAGCTCGATTAAAAGCTTTTGCTTGAGGTGTTAAATAAGGTACATTGCTGTTGTTGGCACTCTAAAAGAAACCTTCAATTTATAAATGTGTTAGTTGTGAGAATTATCCTGAATTCCACAGTAAAAAAACAAATATATTAATTATAGAATATTTTTATTATATAGAAAAGTGTGCATGTGGATCTAAATGTGTAGATCTGAATTACATTTGAGTTTGCAGATCTGACTTGCATCTGAATGTTTAGATGTGATTTACATGTGTTGATCTGTCTTATAAGGCGCGGTCGAATATCCACGGCCTTCTAGAACATTGGATCACCAACAAACTTTTTTTTCAAAATTTTCAGTAATTAGCCGGATTTGTGATAAATGAATCCTATTTCCGTAATCGGCACGCTCTTTTGGTTAATCTCAAATAGTATTTACATTCACTCAACAATTTATTTTTAATCTAACTTGGTACATACATAACTACTGTTAGACGTCAATGTTAACAAATATGACATGTCAAAATATTGACGTCTAACAGTAGTTATGTATGTACCAAGTTAGATTAAAAATAAATTGTTGAGTGAATGTAAATACTCTTTGAGATTAACCAAAAGAGCATGCAGATTACGGAAATAGGCTTCATTTATCACAAATCCGGCTAATTACTGAAAATTTTGAAAAAAAGTAATAAAAAAAGTTTGTTGGTGATCCAACGTTCTAGAAGGCCGTGGATATTCGACCGCGCCTTATAATATTGTTTACCATTAAATAATGTTACAGGAAGGTTCTCGAGAGGAAATGGTGGGGTCCAGGAGGAGGCAAGAGAGCTTGGAGACCCCCACCAATAAATCTGTACTAATAGAAGATGCTGTTGAAGAAGTTGTCACGTCCGATCACGACTATGTAGCTATGCCTCCTAGAATATCTGTTGAGGCAGTCCATTCTGATGTTCTAACAGTTGATGAAACTGTTGATTCAGAGAAACACCTGTTGACACCTTTATCACCCCACTCAGACCTTGGTTATGAATCGTCCCCTTCTCCTATAAGCGATGGAATTCCCGAACATCAACAGCTTGCTTTATTGTTTCCAGAATTATTATAAAACATAGGATTTATTTAAGAGGATTTTATTTCAGCAAATCACAATATTATTTATCATTAGTATATTTTAAGCATTCAGAACTGTTACAAAATATTATGATTCTTACAACTAATCATATTAATAGAATGCACAATAATAAATAGTGTTATTAAATTTAGCACAATTTATTTCTCTAGTGGAAAAACACAACTATTTCTAAACAAATGATGACTATAAAATTAAAATTTGTTTTTAAAAAAAAAAAAATAATCCAACATCTGAATGTATATTTTGTAGACATTTTATTATAATTTTTTTAATGAAAATTTGTATTTTTTGTTTTGTATTTATTATTGACTATTTGTGATTATTTTTTGGGCCAATTTTTTTTAAGTTAAGGGATTTGCATTTTATTATAGTTTCAGCAAGTTGTTACATGGGATACTCACCTTTAATCTTTATTTTTTAATAAATATTTAATTTTACTTATCATGTTTGTAATTTATTAATTTTTAGTTTACAATACAATACTACTGTAGAGTTGTTTGTTGAAAAAAGCTTTGCATTAATGTTACTTGGGTGTAATAAAGTAATTATTACACTTAGAAGGGATTATTACAGAGAGAAGGGAAATTTGAGATAAAAATGGAAAACTGCTTACTCTAAAAAGTATAAAAAACATAAAGACAAGACTCATTTTAGTTTGGATTATGTTTTTAAAATTTACATACACTCTCAAAATATTCTAAGATACTATTTTTTTATAGTATACTACATTTAAGATAAAATTGTATCTTATAGAGTGAGTAGACTTTCTCCTCTATCAATGACTTTAATAATATAAAAAAATGAAGGGTTAGTAATATGAAAGTTCATTAAAGCTCTACTCAGTGAGTCATATTAGGCATTGATTGCTGTACCATTACAGACTCCTTATATAATCTACTACAATTCTAATTACAATATTAAGTCTATTGAAGTGGAAGTATTCATACTTTGTAATTTTAGATTTAGTCTCTGTAGTAAGCAATATTGAAACAAGTGATGATGAACAGTACATTGATGAGTTAGAATCCAACAAACATCTTTATGTTATATATATTTATTTAAAACATAAATATATGAATATTAAAACAGGGGCTATTTAATTTATTAATTTTAGTGGGGGGATTTGATATGAAATCTGTATTAAAGTTTATTTATTTCTTTAAACCATTTAACTTTTAAAATGTAAAATTTGTATTATACTATTGTATATTACAAATTCAGCATAGCTAACTTATTTGAAGTTTTTATTATAATATTTTAAAAGTTATATTACTGTTAATACTAAAATAAATGAGTGTGTTTCTCTAAAATAGTTTTTTCTTTGTCCTTATTTCCTAAACATAAATCAATAGGATATCAAAGAATAAAACCTAACCTAACCTTTGAATATTAAAAACCCTTTTAGACATTTAAGGGTTTTATCTAATAAAATAACATTATCTAATAAACATTAGATAATGTTTATTTAAAATTTTCTTCAATTTTGGTTTATAATACTAGAAGCTGGTCATTTACTTGTGACACTTTTTAATCTCTTAAAAAAATTATACTTTATATTTATTTTGCTTGCTTACCTCCTAAATCCATATTCTATCGTCTACTTTAAAAATCTTGACAGGTCAGTTTAGGCACCGACGATTCTAACAAAAATCCCTACAAGAAGGGAGTAGAAAAAAACTATGTAAACAAATCAGGTTATTTTACCTGTGTTTTCTTGGCGATGTTTTTACAGTTCTTTTCTGTAGTTTACTTTTATAATATTATTTTCATGATTAATTAGAAAGTGTAATACTAAAACAGCTGATTAAATCCTATGAAATTCATTTGAGTTTTTGATTAATCGCTAGAGATATATTACTAGAGAGGGTATAGCCTATCTCAATGCGTTAAAAAGCTTGAAACATCTTTTTAGAGCTCTGAGTATCATCATTGAAACCTCCTATCAGATTAATTTCAAGTTCTAATAAATAAATGGTTGTCTGCTCTTCACACATTGTTTTGTTTGGTATTTTAAACGATCTATTATATAGGTTGATGTAATGTTGCACTGGTTATTTGATGATGACCAAGATGTTTAGGTTACTTGTTGAATGTTTCAAAATTTAACCGAAAAACCCCAAATAGTATAACATATGGTTTAATTAGTTGACAGCGTGGGAAAATAGTGTTGAGGAACCAATGAAGTTAGCCTGATAAGAAGTTGAGGGCGTGATTTAACACCCAGGAGTGACCTCATTGGCTCCCTCACATTATTTTCCCATGCTTTTAACCGTGTGTTATACTATAACCCAACACAGCTTATAAAAATTTTGTAACTTTCAACTTATAAAAAATGTATATTTATTTCATAAAAAATGTTGAGCTTCTTGTTGCTAATGAAGCTCTGATGTATTTTAAGCAGAATGGGGTCTCATTCACATCTATGACTATATCTTGATAGGAAATTTAAACACAACAGCTTAAAGTTCTATAATAACAACAAAAACTAATTATTTATCTATATATTTCACCTAACATTGTAGGCATCTTCAGGCAGCATCACAGGTAAATTATTTTTACAAAATCATAGCTGACTAGATAAGTTAAGTTTTTGTTTGTCTGTGTAATTATCTAGTCAACTATGATTTTGTAAAAATTTACCTGTGATGCCTAAAGATGCTTACAATGTTAGGTGAAACATATAGCTAAAAAATAGTTTTTATTGTTATTATAGAACTTTAAGCTGTTGTGTTTAAATTTCCTATCAAGATGTGGGAGTTCTATAAAATAAATAGTGCTACAAAAGAGAAATCTATGACTATAGTACAACCCAAGGTTAAAATCAGTTGAAAGCATGGGCAACTGTTTTGAGGTTAGCCTGATATGAACTGTGGGTGAATTTTAACATCTAGGAGTAACCTCATTGGCTCCCCCAAAATTTTTCTACACTGTCAACTCATTTCAAGCGCGTGTATACTATAGCTCATTACGTAAGATATTTGTATGAACAAATTTTCACTTTTCTTGTAAACTCGCAGCAAGAACATTATATGCTCCTATAATTTGTAAGTGCTCTTATAATTTGTAAGCCTTTCAAGAGAAGCCTTGTTCCAAGATTGGTGGCTCGTTTTTGGAAAGCATAACAAAATAAATGATAAAAATAGATTACTTTATTTCGAACAAAAGGTTAAGTGTGCTTAAACTGTACATGAAACAATATAATTAAAATAATATGTCAGTAATTAAATTGTGTTAAAAATAATATCAGAAACAATGGTTTATAATTGAATTTTAAATGTCTATTGTGTTAGAAACACATACTTTATCAGCTATTCATAATTTGTGGAAGTTAAGAATCAAATAATACGAGAGGGATTTCAGGAAATACTTCAGTATTTCTTAATTTTTATACAATATTCGCTGATGACTTTTTAACTTCAATCTGAACCTCCATAATCAGATTTATTTTCTTCTTCTTTATTCTTCTTCGAATCATCACTTTCTTCTTTGTCAGATACATCTTCACTGTCTTCTTTGTCTGAATCTTTACTCTGATCATCATCTATTGATTTAGTCTTTTCTTCCATTTGTTTACGTTTCTTTGCAGCTTTTAATTTTTCTTTTTTCTTCAACCTTTTTGCCCTTTTTTTAGCAGTTCTTTCTTCAGCCGCTTTTTGATTTTCTTCAATCTTCCTATGATATTCTTCATCTAGTTTGCTCTGTAAACGCACAAAATATAGTGAATTAATACACACAAGCAGGATTCATAGCAACTAGCACTGCTTGCTAGTAAAGAAAGGGGCTTTTGGCCAATGCCAAAAGCAAATGCAATGTTTGGTCCTTTCGCAAATGCTCATGGGCTCTAACAAATGCTCGAAGGCCTTCAGCCTTCATAAAATAAGTCTAATGTGTATTGGTTGTTGTTTAGTACTGTTAAGAATGCTTTATCGTAAAATTGCAAATAGTTATTACCAAAAAATTATAAACTAAATAGTTGTATAATTATAAACCTTTAATATTGGTATAGTATGGTATGATAATTATTTTTTATCTCATGTATTTAGCAAATTCATTAAGTACATTATTGGCCACAAGGCATATAGTTTTGTAACATCCCAACATCTCCTTAAGATGCCTTAGAGATTTTTCATGCACCATATTCAAGAAAATAAACTCTTACATGTATATAATAATATTATATATATATATATATATTATATATATAATATATATATATATATTATATATATATATATATTTGTGTGTGTATTATATAGCCCATTCTTGTGAACACCCTATCTTCAATATTATTAATTATAATTATTAATTAAACTTGCTACAAAACATCAACCTTGCAGAGGACACAAACCCTATTGAAAACCAATCACCACACCAGCCTAGTCAGTCACCTTGAAAACTAGTCAGACACCAGCCTCTGGACAAATCTATATCGTCTGTCTCCTAGCTTCTTTACTTCGCTTTCACCGGCACAGATGATGAACTGTTAAGTTTGAAAGTCGGCTCTGTCAATAAATATATACTAAGTGGAGTGACATCTTTCTTTTTTTCTCCTATTAAAAACCAAAACCAATTTTGTGACGTCATTAATTAGGTGTACTGAGTCAGCAAAATTATAACAAAAATTGGTCAAATTCAATGTTATAAATTCTTGCCGCGAAAAATGTTATGTTACATTATTTATGTTTTATGGGCGCTGAATCAAATGTTTTTTTCTAGCCTGTATAGTTATAAACATATTACTTTATCCTTTTGCTGTTGAATAAATTTCTGACGAGCGTACTCTTTCCTTCTCAGGTGTCTGTAAACATGAAATTCTCCACTACCAGCCCCAGCTGACGATCCCATCACATTGCGGATAAACTCAGGAGCTCCTGGAAGTTTTTTTTCTTTACATCTTTCCGGAATCACTACTTCTTTCTCCTAAACAAAGATGTATGTTAAATATAAAAAAATGTTATAAATGAAAACTTTAAAGATGTTGATGGCATAAAAGAGACACCTCGCAAGTGACTTCTTCCTCATTTATACCATGGGCATATAGAAAAAGTATTGTGTTAACAAAAAAAATCCGAAACCGGGATGTCACCAGAATTATCCGTTTCAGGCGTTTGTAAGGCCACCTGAGTGGTTTTCAGAAAGTTGTCTGCTGGTATTTGTGTGTCTGTTATCATCGTAGCTCCTATAGTGTATTTATGCTAGAGAGTTGAAACTTTGTACAAAAATCAGTCTACAGATGCAGTTGTGCTATTTGAAAAAAAGTATGATATCATGTCCCCCATAATAATGACTCAGCAAAATTTCAACAAACCATAAAACATAGAATAATGATGGATACTATACTGACCCCAAATTAAGATTTGACACGCATGTAGCTATGTATGAGACTAAAAAATGTATAGTTGAAACTTTGTACGAAAATCGGTCTACCGCTCTAGTTTGCTATTCAGAAAATTTTTTATCTGCTCACGCAGGAAAATGAAGCATTACTGAACTAATTTTAGGCGAGAAGTAGCATTTCCCAGATCGGATGGTAATTACTAATTTATGACTGCACTTTACCTGCCTATGCTGGTAAAGAAAGGTAATAGATCATTTTTGTAAACATGATTAGTTAAAAATAGAAAGCCAATTGAATTTATTTAATAATTTATATAATGAATAATTACATTATTTAACTAATTAAAATAAACAATTTTCATGTAAATCTTTCATTAGAAATAAATTTAATGATTATATTAAAGGCAAACACTTTTGTCTTGGTTTATTATCTCATCTTTTTTGTCAAGTCATTTACTACTTTTATCATACCAACCCGTATTTAATACAGTTTATTCTATAGCGTTTTGTGATGAATATTGTCGAAGATATAGACAAACTTTTCGAACATACCCTGCCGGATGTTTTAGAAATAGCTACAAATGCCAAAGAGAGACTACTACCGGGCAAATCAGAAAGTAGGTATCTCAAAGCATATGAAGTGTTCAAAGAATGGTGCTCAGAGAAAAAAAGTAAAGAATGTAGGTGAAAACGTGTTGTGTTAGCACATTTAAGAACTGTCAAACACAAAATCGAGCGCTACTCTGTGGTCAACATGATCTATATTATCATTCAAAGAAAATGTAAATAAAAACATTATACAAACGTAATAAGTTTTTCAAGAATGCTAGTTTTGATTTATTACTGTTCGCAGATAAAATATTGTGTGGAACGAGGCAGGAAAGGAAACATTACTGACTCGTATATTTGCTGCTTTTAACCAAAAATCGAAGATTTACTTCTGTGCACTAGTTTGTGGAGACGAACACAACTGGTATCATATTGTAAACACAATATAAACAGGAGAAATTGTGTTGTACGCAAGGATACTGCAACGGCAATGGTAGGAGATATTTCAAGAATTAAGAAGGTTATAACTGAATGTAATAGAGCAGAGGTCATGCAGTGTTTTGCATCGTCATGCCCTTGTCGCTGTTTAAATAGTTAATTTGGTTAAATTCTCTCCCCTAAAATGTATATTGCGTAGAAGATCTGTGCATAAATGGTCAACACCAATCTTTTAGTTTATACTCTGAAATCAGATGGCTCTCTAATTGCAAAGTTTTAACTAAATTGTTTAAGGTCAGAAATGAGCTCTCAGGCTCACCTCTTTCAGGCTGACCAACATATAAAATCATTGACTTGATGAAGCAAATGAAATGATGAGATTTACAGCATTGATTCGCATGGCTCCACTAGGTATGCTGACACCATTGCTTTTAAAGATAATAGTAAAGACGCTTTGGTGATAGACCCTACCGTTAGAAATGAAAATAATGATTTAGACTAGGGTATAAAAGTCCATTGTGAAAAAAAGGAAATTTACGAAGAGTGCCTTAATTATTACCAAGAAAAATTCCATGGTGAAAGAGCTTTGTCTTGGTTCTAGAGGCACTATACCTAACTTTACCTCTGACGTTTTCAATGAAATAGGTGTAGATAGTAAGGAATTAACAAAAACAGCTGAATCGATTATTTTAGATTCACTGCGAATTTTAAATCATCTTATATACGGTTAATTTTATTTATCTATTTCAATAACCCTTTTAATAAAATTAAGTAATAATTCTCAATTTTTTTTTTACTTAAGTATAAGGGTGATTTATACGCTATTCTTATAAATTTCATATTTTTTTATTTAGTTTAATTATTGTCTTCTATATGATTGATCAGAATGCTGTATCTGTAGCAACTTATTGTAAATAAGCAGCCTCATTTTGTATTTTTTATAAATATATTATGTTTCTCTCTAAATAATCACTTAGTAAGAGCTCAGTTGAAAACTATAGACCTATTTCATTGATATCCCACATTGGAAAATTGCTAGAAAAATGTATAAATAATAGAATTTTAAATTACCCCAATTCCATAAATTTCTTTTCCAACAATCAATTTGGCTTTAGAGAAGGAAAAGGAACAGATGATGCAATCTTTGAACTAACCAGCAAATTATATAATTATGTAGATAACAATAAAAAAGCACTTTGTGTATTTTTGGATTTGCGAAAAGCCTTTGACACTGTTAATCATTCCATACTTGTTAAAAAACTTCATGATTCTGGTTTAGATCCCTTACTAGTAGCTCTGATAAAAAGTTATCTTAATTGTCGAAAACAGAAAACAAAAATAGGGGATCAATTTAGCTCTTACTTAACAGTAAACAATAGAGTGCCTCAAGGCACAGCCTTAGGCCCTCTGCTTTTTCTGGTTTATATAAATGGCCTATTAATTTTAAATCCCGATATTGAAATTCTATCATTTGTTGATGATACAACATTAATAGTTTCTGGTAATTCATGGAAAAATGTTTTTAGGAATACCAACAAATTTTTAAATATTATCTATTCATGGTTAAACCAAAATTTACTTCACTTAAATCTTTCACAAACTGTGTATATTTGCTTTACTCAATCAAGGAGTTCTCTACCTCCTCAATCCTTAACTCTAAATACTGTAGAATTAGATGGTAGTACTTTCAACTAAATTTTTAGGAATCCATATTGATTTTCAATTAAACTGGTCTCAACATGTAAAATTCTTAACAGAAATAAGATACTTAACATTTTTACTATCTAAGTTAAAAAATATTGTCAATGTAAACCAAAATGAAAATAGTATATTATTCACTTTGCAATCAATCTTAATGTATGGTATTATTGGGGGGGAGAGCCTCTCCAACCCACTTAAATCCTTTAATTATATCACATAAAAAAGCTTCTTAAAATTATTTTCAAACTTCCCATTCAATTTTTCTACTGAAGACTGTACCAAACAGTAGGTCTGTTAAGCATTAAAGCACTTATTATAAATGTAGTATTTTTATATATTCTAAACACCAACTATGTACAACTAATCTGTAAGTACTTCATATAACCTGAGAAATAGCTCTAAATATAATGTTCCTTATTGTAATAAAAGTATTGGCCAACATCACATAACTTTTATAGGACCTGTTTTGCTAAATTTATTTCCATTTGACAAAGTATACATAGTTGGCTAATCTCTTACTCTCAACAGGAGCTAAGTCAGCTAGGTCACATTATAGAGCCTAATAAAATTAGAAAAAAACTTTCAATGTTCAATAAAAAAATAAAATAAAAATAAAGATGTGTATTTTTATACTACTAAAGTGATATATGTTAAGACTTGTATTAACTTACTAAGTTATAAATGTGATATTTATGATAATTTTACTATTTACTACATACTGTTCAGTCAATTTTTTTAAAATTTATTGTTATAATTTATATTCTTTACTCTATTTTGATCATTTTTAATGCTCCTCCACTCTCAGGCTTAGCCTTGTGGTGATGTGCTCTATTGAATCTTAGTATTAAGGAATTTAATATATATATATATATATATATATATATATATATATATATATATATTTGTATTATAGCTAAAAAATGTACTATAAACCAAATAAAAGGATTTTTTTTAATTTGAATTTGTTTGTGAATCATGGGAAAAAATATAGAACAATTTTAAAAAGGACCATTACTGTTCAGAACAATTAAAAAAGGTATATGACATGGTGTTCCGTGGTTCAATTTAGAAGTGACTAAAACCTTGACTGGGTCATTATTTCATAGTCAAAATTAGTAATCCTTTTTCAAAATAGTTCTTCATCTAGGGCTTCACTGGGAAGTATTTTATTTATCTCCTAAACATTAATGATCTCGCTTCGCTTAAAAAAGTTTATCTATGCATATGACACAACTGTTATAATGTTTGGAAGAAATCTTACTGACCTAGAGCATTGGTTTTCAACCTTTTGGCTACCATGGCCTTCCAAAAAAGTCATAGGGCCCAAAGGCAAGGGAGGGAACTCCTCCCCCATTCATATTACATGAAGTACAAATGAAAAACAGTCTCCTAAACTGAAATTTTAGGCTAAGCTATAATAAGTGACCTGAAGTTTATGGAACATACAGATATAATGGTTAAAAAAAATTAAACTCTACTCACCATCTTCTTCGCAAGCTTAAACATTTTAACTCAGTGAAAGTTTTGCTTATAATATATTATGGATTGGCTTTTCCTTATCTAGCCAACCATACAATGAAGTGAGGTACCTGCAGTGAAGCTCTTAAGTGTAGGTCCTCAGGAGACAGCCAAAAAACATTCATTAACAATACAAATTTTAATCTAACCTCTAAATTTTAATCTTTTAAACCTATCTGACAGGTTCCTGAAATTTTCTATCCCACACTGATATCCATAATATTTATAGTGTAGCACACAGTTATAATCAGTTGACAGCGTGGGAAAATAGTGTTGAGGAACCAATGAGGTTGACGTGATATGAAACTGTGGGCGTGGTTTAACATACAGGACTAACCTCATTGGCTCCCTCGCATTATTTTTCCCACGTTGTCAACTAATTAAACGTGAGTCATAATAAAATAAAACATCATTTCTGTCGTAAAATATAATTCCAACAGACTCCTTAAAATACCTCTTCATAATAATGTCCCTCCACTTTCATATCTATTGAGTTCTACAAATGTTTCTCTTAAAAACATTTCTAGTTCCCCTAGATCTCTTTTCCATGAAGATTACTATTCCCCTAAAACCTTGTCAATCTTTAAATATAATTGTTTGGTAACCCTTATTTAAGTAGTGTTGTTTTGTTTTTGACTGGTTGTATCAGTTATTTGGCATGTGCGATTAATAATAAATAAGTGATGTAAAAGAAATCACCAAACCCTCGGTGACATCCTCTCACAGTGGTAAAAGAAGAGAATTAGTTATAGCAATACTGCGGATGGCCATACCCGTTTTACAAATGAACACTTAATAGAGTAACACCTTCAAAATGCCAAACATACCATACAGCTATCACTGTAAAAAAATGTTTTACAAGATTGTGTTATGTCACCTTATTAGAAATTTGTGTCTGTCATAAAATACTGCTAGATAAGCTGTATTACTATGGCGTACGAGGTATCCCTTATGAACTTCTGGCATCATATCTGGACAATAAGAAACAATATACAGAGTGCTAAGGTACAACCAGTGATCCCAAAAAACACTCGTGGAGTTCTTCAAGGGTCAGTGTTGGGACCACTACTTTTCCTGCTGTACATAAATGACCTGGCTGCTGCCAAAGGACTTTGCATAAAGTTTGCGGACGATACTACATTTATTTTACAGTGTAGTTGCAGAAAGTTGTTGAAAAGTAATATGAAACAAGTTCTCACAGGATCAACACACCTGCTCATCGCCTCCACTTAACATCCTTATCACCAAGGACTAATTAATCATTTGGATATAGGGATTATCAACCTTCCACCAGAGAAGTTTAAGGCTTATGTAAAACAGATCCTGTTAAAACATGCATTTTACTCCATTGAGGATTTTTAAATTGTAAAACTCTTTAATGACTATGAGATTGTGATGACCCTATACCAGGGTTTACCACAGAAGATAAATTTATTTATTAATTATTATTTAAGATAACATTGCTACTTTAGATTGCTTATGGCACAGATACGCAAATAAATAGTTCTTGGCAGATCCCTATCCTTCTGGTTACCCCCCTCCCTCCCCTAATAATCCATTCAATCACTTATACTCACCACTAAACATCCTGTTTTTAACATTTTAAATCTACGCACAAGAAGCAGATATAATAATTTTACAGTCAACTCTTTTATAATTGTTGTAGTTCTCTGATAGGATTACTTGTACAACAACCAATTTATTTCATAGCCTCCATTTTATCTTATTTCATAAATAAGACAAATATGAAGAGGAGAATGTCCTAAATTGTACCACCAACACATAGAATCACAGTAATCAATACGTGGACCCCCATTTTTTTTTTTTTTTTTTTTTTTTTTTTTTTTTTTTTTTTTTTTTTTTTTTTTTAACCAAGATTTTTTTTAACTTTATTAATTATAGTCTACAATAAATGTATTTGACATAGTGCTAATGCTGGTTAAAGTGACTTGGCAGTCTTGATAGGAGGAATCACCCAGTGGTGATACTCCTTAGCGTTGTTAAAATTACCAGAGAAAACAAAAAATCTGCTAGATAAGAAATATAAAAAAAGAAATAAAAGCTTTATTAACAAACAATGTCTTCTACGGCATAAACAAGTTTGTAGAGTTTTAAAAGTAAATTTTCTGTAAATTAGCTATGTGACATATTTTCCTTTGTTGGTTTTTGCTTTTAGCTTAAACCAATGTATGAAATGTTAAATCTTAATAATGATGCGTATGAGGTTGTTCGGATAATGACGTGTATGAGGTTTGTTCGATAATGACGCATATGAGGTTGTTCGGATAATGACGCGTATGAGGTTGTTCGGATAATGACGCGTATGAGGTTGTTCGGATAATGACGCGTATGAGGTTGTTCGGATAATGACGCGTATGAGGTTGTTCGGATAATGGAATTTTCTTTGGAGATACCCTAAAAGGTCATTAAAACTAAATAGTTTAAAGGGACCAAGACGACAGTCTCTCCGGAAAAACAATAATTTATTCATGCGCTTACAACCTAACACAAGCCACCATCACACGATAACTGCAATTATTATAGCATTAAACTTAATTAATTATTGTTTACATATTTGTTACAATATTTTTCCCATTATCTCACAGACCCCCAGGGGTCTGTGAGATATAGCACATTTATAGCAGGGTTCTCTATAAATCCAAATAATAAATTAATATGACCTTCTATGTGTAACGTTGCTGACAGTGTGTAAAGTGATACGAAGATTGGATCCTGCATCAAAACTAATACCACTAGAGTGGTATTAATCACATCTAAGTCTAAACCACCTTAGAAGTGAATAGTCTCACAAACCCTTGTATCTTTAGCATATATAATATAATATAATGCCTGTTTAGAGCCTTTAGGCTCATTAGGGATAACCCCTGCAGGAACAACCTCAGGGTGTAGTAGCAACCGTTACGCTCTAAGTGTATTCTAAAGCTGGCGATAATTTATTTAAACAATAATCTTCTATAAACTGAGAGCGTAACCTGGGATGCGAACCCCAGACCTCCGTGGGTGTCAAAGATCAGTGTAAAGACCAACACCTTAACGACTTCGGCCACGGAGGTAGGTGTTTTTTTAGCATACGCACCAAATTAGTACTCAGTAAGGAAGGGATTCAAAAAATAATATTCTATTTTTCAACAGATAACTTTATTTATAATATTGTACTAAACAAAATTTGCTTCACTTGTTTATTACTATTCATCAATTTTCTCTCACTTTTATAAATTTTACAATTTAAATTATACATAAAGTTGTATTTAAATGAATAAGTGAATCCCCCTTTCCCATTCTTAGGTGCCATGATTTTACAACAAATTATTTAACAAGTCCAATTCCTGAGTTATCAAAATTAGTATTATGAATTGTAACATTCCTAATAAGGACTGATAAATGTTACAGGTGAGATAAAATCAATTTATTAAATATTAGAATATCCGTACCAATTTCCGCCCTCGTATGTGGTATAAGAAGTGAAGTCTCAAAATACATATTAGCACACAAAAAAGAGATTCCACCTATCAGAATCATTTGTTTAAAATGAGCTAAAACCAACCAATAGAATCGCTTCAAAATGTAAACATACAAAACTTATGAAATATTATTATGGTACGTCAAGTAGTTTTCAGATTGCAGGAGATTTCTGGGCTCTGATAGGTTCACGCTTATAATTTATGGAGGGAACCCACTGCTACCAAATATGACAAAACTAATTGCCTACTTAAGGTGATGTCATAGAGGTATAAACCAACGATTCAACAAATTTCTAGGAGATTAATGTCACTTTTTTAAAGAAATTTAAACTCAACTTTTACAAGACAAAATTACAGAAATCTTTTCGTTTGTAAGGAGATGTGAACAATCCAATAACTATATCAGTAGAATGAGTTTGAATGGAGTCTATCATAAATAATGATGGATTATAATGAAATATAATTGTTTTTGACTCAAATATGGCGACAGGTGTCGAAAACTACTACCTATACTATAGTCCAAAAAAAAGAAGTGACAAGGAACGGCACACAATGCTTACTCCATACGTGTCTTGTCCAGATTTTAATACATTTATTTCTTCAAAACAAACTTTCAACATCTAATTAGCCCACTAATCAGTTTTCACCTTTCATTTAAATAAAATCAACACAAGGTAAGCCAAATTTATATTTCATTTTCTTATTATTAGATACTAATTTTAAATTAATGTATATATTTATAATTATAAAAGTCTAAAATTAAATTATTAACCATTAAAATAATATATAAATATGTATATTAAAATTTAGTAGTTGTTTTTTTTGCCTTTTTTCACTAAACAATAAATCAGTACATATTTTTTTCTTTTAATTAATTAATAAATTTATTGTTTTATTTCAGAACATGAGAAGAATCTAAAATAGAACAGTAAATTAGGTATTTATGAATCATCGTCTTTATTAAGACAGTAGTCAAATTTCAAAAGAACAAAAAAATTTAAATATAATTTTACCTTACAAAATATATAATACATGTATTATTCTATTACCGTAACATTTTCAACAAAATAAAATAAAACAAAAAAATAATTAAAGAGGGAAATATTTACTTTACATTTTATTCAAATTTAAATAATTTCTTTGCTTTTTCTTATCGGCAGAGAAGAAAAAGAAAGAAAACAAACAAAAAAGTTGACTCTACATGAGGCAAGTATACATAAGTAAACAAACACACAATTGCCCGGGCATGAAGACGGAAGGTGTGTTCAAGCCAAGTAGCTGTACGTGTCTTTTTGACCTTCTGTTCTCTCCAGGTATTCCTTCTCTATTAGAATATCTATACATTTCTTGATGATATGAACTCGGGGTTTGAATCTACTAGCTAATTGGTTAAGTACCTCAGCTACGAGCTGTTGATGTTTGAGAACTTTTCTCATTTTCATGATCCTCACAATTGCTGCCTGAATAAGGAGTTTCCTATCTTCTTCGATGTGCTTCTGTGTCGTTTCTTGTTCTAATTTCAATTCGGCTTTCATGGGCATGTTAATGTTTACTCTGAGTTTCTTGTTTTTATATCCCGTGTACAGAGAAAGCACTGTGTCGGGTCGGAGGTCTGAAGTATCTTCTTCGTCTTGACTATCTCTTCTGTTGCTTTCACTACAGTAAAGCAGTTTAGCTTTCATCAGGATACCGAGTACTTGATTTAGAAATTCAGGTTTGATTTGTGTACTCTCGGCTAGCTGAGCGACTGTCCATTTATCAGAACTATTATATTGCAGCAATATAGCCATTTGTATTGTAGATGACTGAAGTGTGTATCTATTTTTAAAACAGTTAGTCACAAGTTCTCCCTTACACATGCTATAGAGCCAATTTAGTTTTCTACCAGAGTGACGACTGCTATAAAAAGTAGTAAAGCGGTGAACACTCCTTTCTAACTCTGTGGGGAGGGAAAAGGTATAGCCCTGCTGGAAAGGCCAGCTTCCAGAAGAGAGCACTTGGATACTGAAATCTATATCGAGAGGTTCGTTGGAATTGGTCAGATGAGTTCTAAACTGTTCATTGAGATCCTTGGATACACCTATATCTTGGAACATACGCTGCAATTTGCTGGTATACTCGAAACCGCAAGCTTGTTTTAATTTACTGATCATTGAGGCCTCAGCATCATCGCTAGCCGACATGTGCTGCACCAACCTCTTTGCCAACATCTTGGAATAAAATTTTTGAAAAACATCTTTGTCTTCAATATACTTAAAAACCACCATGACTCGATTGAGAGTGTCTTCGAGTTCTGCTTCTTCTGGATTTTTGGAAGATTTTTTAAGTAAAATGTCACAGAATTTGGCAAGAAGTTCTGGACTCTTGGAACTAGCTCCGGTCAGCTGTGTTACAGCATTATTATTTATAAATTTACCACAAGCTTTATCTAGAGCAGCTACAAAACCAGTATCACAGTTGAAAGCAGTATTGACGAGATGATTATACTTCTTATGTACATCCAAAATTGTCCAAACGTAAACTTTAGGATCATTAGAAGCAACATCTAAAGCTTTAGCTATTGCAGTGCGGCCCATATGAGCGATATGAGCTTCTAAGCCAGCTGTAAGCTCACCAAGAGCATCGGGTATCCTAGCGACAAGGTGATACATTCTCTTGAGATCTTCATCCTTGTCTGCATCTAAAAGGTTTTGAAATTCTGCATGAAGAACTTCCATTTGTTTTTCAATAATAACTCTCTCACAAGTCCTGGCCAATCTTTCACCAGTAGTCTCGTGCAAGTACCTCTGTACTCGATTCTGTTCTTCAGCAAGCCGTGTTTCCGCTTTCTTCATATATTCAGTAACAGGATTCTGCCTAAGAAACTCTGTACTTTCTCTAGTAAAAAATCTTTCAGTATCTTCAAGGAAGACATTTTCAAAGGACTCCTTATAAACAGTTAGATTAGGCCCTTTGGCTGAGGGATCCTCTTCATTAAGACCTAACTCCACGTAGCAGTTAATAACTCCACTGACTAACCTAGTGTTAATGGTTTCTCCATTTCTTTCTCTTTCTATTAGTTTAAGAACAGCATTTGTAACTTGCTTATTTAATTGTTTAAACAAGTTATCCCTCCAGGTTACTAGAGCCAACTGATATATCTCATAAATACCTTTACGGCCTTCTTCGCACTCTCTTCTTACCCAATGCCTATTTAAGTAAGCACAGACACCATTTAAAACTTTAGAGCTAAACTGATATTCTTCCCATTGCCTAGTGTAGAACTGTAAAACATCTTCGTCCATGAGTTCAACACCATTTTTAAGGAGAGATACCAAATAGTTTCTGAGAAACTCTCGAAGTCTTTTATACAATTCTAAACCAACTAACTGGGCACCACCTGTTGGCTGCCCCTTCTTCCCTTTAGAACTACTAGTCTTGTTTACCTGCTGGTGCACACTAGTACAGTAGTCATAAACATGTGTATAGAGTTCCATATATCTGGGTTTGGGCATACATTGCCTGTTGTATACTTGCTCTATACCCTGTTTGAGATCACCCCAAATAGTATCCAACTCTGTTTGTTTACCAGCACCAGCCCCACTCGGTCCTCTATTGGACGACATCTCCGACCAGGATTATACAACACACCAGGAAGAGCCTCTGGCCGAGCTCTCCTAACAAATACCTTTATTTAACTATTTAATTAACTTATATCACAACAATTAATTATTATTTATAATACGATGACTTCCAAAGAAAGATTTCAAGACGAATAAAGAGATAATAAAGTCCATACCATTGCGAACGATGATCGAGGAAGTGAGAGAAAAAATTTAACCTACTTGAACATTTTCTTTGCTGCAAAACGTTTCTTATTATATAATAACACGAAAGATAACTAAAAATTAAACGAATAATTTATAATTTAAACATAACAAAAATATACAACTTGCGATATCGCGAATCGACCAAAAGAAAAAAAAAGTATAATTTAGATTTCAAAAGAGAATCAAAAAGGTTATCCTAAAGCAGTTTTGTCGTTTGCCAACACAAAATAACTAAAATTAAAATGACTTCCGCATTTACCTAAATATGTATTCTACTGTTATTCTGGTTAATAAATAGTTAATATCTTGCAAATTCAAAAGGCTAATAACTTAAAATAAGGCAATAAAGTTGCAAACTTACAGGATTTTTCATAAGTTTTTCAATTTTTAATCTCTGTAGATCAGCAGCATTTTTCACAGCAACTCTTGGTTCCTCTTCTTTTTTATTTCCTTTTTTCTCCATGACAAAGTACTGCTTAATTAAAGCATTAGAATAATTATGCTTATTAAAGATAAACTAAAAAATTAATTTAACATTAATTATCAAAAATGTTGTAAACAAAAGTGATCAGACAACACTGGGCGTTCCCTCCAAATTTCTAATTTGAGAATGTTTCTGATTGTATTTTCGAACAAATTCACCACATAAATAAGCAGAATCTCTATTAAAATTAATTTCCTAGTGTTAAAGATAATTTGAATCATTTTTGTAATGTAATGCTCTCTTGTGATAAAAAAAAGTATTTAGAAAAGTTGGTCCTCAACAAGGGGGGGGGGGCAAGGCCACAAAAAAATGTTTGTCAAAGATTTTAAAATTACAATAAAACAGATTTATTTGTAGTCTGCTGTTTAATTTCTATACTCTATGCATCTTCTTATAACAGAAAATATGCATGGAAACAAAAGCAAGAAAAAAAACATAAAATTCAACGATAGAACTGACACAATCAGCTGTGCGGGGGGGCCTGATGTTTTGTTTAGGATATGGCGGTTGATGCCTCGACCGAGTATGGAGGAGATAAGTTTTTGATTTTGAAGTAGTGAATCAAAATGTAAATTCTAGTCATTTCGTTTATAAATTTTATATTCAATTGTATTCAAGTATTTAGAGTAATTATTAAATGTTTATTATTTTTATCTAAGATTTAATTGTGAATTATATCTCTTGGAATGCGTAGATTTTACAAGTAAGTATCAGTTTTATCTCGTGAGAGATGAAATCCTTGTATGTATTGAAATAGTTTGGTGGGATGTTACTTGATTCTGTCTGGTGATGTATTATGGGCACTTCTTTTGTTTTTTTGTGTTTATTTGCATTCGTCATTTATTTATTGTGTCAATTATGATGTGATTTATGAGTATTAAACAAAGGGGTCATATAATCTACAAAAGTACTTTATTATGAGTGGTTATGACGTTTGGAGAGGGTGTAATTGTATTAAGTAGAACTAGAAGTCTCCTTCTCTAATAGAGATTAATAATCTTTCTATTAAGGTACAGTGGTGGACTGTGCCAAAGAAATCCAAGGAGGGTTTGGCCTAAAGTGATGTAGAAATTCATACAGTTGGGGTCGGGGCGGGGGGACACAGTGGTCTAACTCCCTGGTTTTAGGTGGCTCCGACAAAAACTGAGATTAGTTGCATCAACTACCGCACCGAGCGCTAGTTTTCACCTTGTTCTCTTATCACTATTGTTATCAGTTTAAATCGATACTTCTATTTATGTTTATAAAAAATGTAAACAAGACAATTTTTATCTTATTCATTGACTTTTTTCTTTTTTAGTAGCTTATAAGATAATTTTTTAGAAAATAGGATAACGTGTGTTACGAAAGGTGTGTTATAATGAGACAAAGAAGACGTAAATTAAATTTATAATTTCCCGGTTTGATGTTTGTTTACAAACATTTTTGATGTTTGTCTACAAATCATGGTTATCACGATATCAGGTCTACTTAAAATTAACATAGCGTTTATATTTTTATAACATTTTATGAAAATTATACCTTTAAAATAATTAATACAATTTTTAACATTGTTAAAGACCCTTTTAAATAATTTTAACCTTAGAATTGAAGAAATAATTATTTTATATATAGGGAACAAGGTGAACTGACCCGCCACTAGCGGAGAAAGGGTGAACTCAGGGCAGGTCCGTCTAAAGCAGCTTATTTCGGGGGAGTTAGACCACTGTGTCCCGCGCCCCCAGCCCTACTGTATGAATTTCTACATCACTTTAGTTTGGCCTAAGAGGCCCAAACATAAGTGATGTAGAAATCCCTACAGTAGGGGTTGGGGGTGTGGGAAACTGTGGTCCAACTCCCCCGGAATAAGCTGGTTTAATAATAATAATAATAATCCTTAGCGTTGTTACGAATTCATCAAAAAATGTCTAACAACGTCAAACCTAAGACTAAAAAAAATTTAAGAAGTGAAAAGTTTAGATGGGCCTGACTTTAATTCGCCGTTTCTCCACTAGAGGCAGGTCAGTTCACCTTGTACCACGTATGTATATTGCTAGTTGGATGGTTTTCTGTTTTCAGTAGAGCATTCTCATAAAGACCTGAGCCAGGTATTCTGGTAAGAAATCCCCGTTCGTCCATGGGTTTGCTTTAAACGATAAATAAAATTCGAACTAAAATAATAATTTCAACACATTTATTTTATTTACTTAGTTATCCTAACATTCTGATACATTTATTCGCGGAATTAAATATACTGATTCTAACTTGGACCGGTTACGCGGGTAGAGGGTTCCTCGGGTTGATTTGATTAATACATACTTAGCGAAATAGTGTAAAATCTGCTGTTACATACATTATCTAAAGTACGACGACGATGATGCACCGAGTCCCTACTTGAGTGATGCTAGGGTCTACTTCTTCATCTGGCCGGCCTGGTTCCCCAGTTTTGGGCTGGGTGAAGAGAAGATCGAAGGCGGTAGCAAGTCTCAAGGGTAACTGCTGCTCGTTTTTGCGGTATCCCCGAGCTTCACTTGGGTGTGACCTTATTGCAGTGATGCATCCAGGGCTACCAACAACCGTACACAGAGTACACGTGGTGGGTGGCAAAACTGTAAAAACCTGGGGACACTCTGATGACCCTTGTAATATGTCATAATTATTTCTTCATTTCCAAGATTAATTTTATTTAACAATTTTAAAAATTGTATTAATAGAGTATTTGCACAATTTTTTTTATTGCATTAAGTATGTCATATAAAAGAACACCCTGTAATTTATTAGAATGAAAAAACTTTAAATTTTGATGATACAGCTAAAAAACGAAAAATATAAAAAAAATAACATATTCTTTTGGTGGGAAAACAGCCTTGACTGCTTGTGGGACGTTAGATGTAAGAATACCTCTGTGTAGTACAATATTTACTAGAGCAACACTCATAAGAGTTCATTCTATACTGTCAACAAGATGATACTGACAGCTGTAGCCATCACGTTCCTTAGGCATTGTATTACCTGAACACAAAATTGTTTTGTTTCAGTCTTCTTTACATTCTATTGAACTGTAAGCAACTGTCAACCTTACGATATTTCTAACTAAAACTCCCATCTGTAACTTTAAAGACCCAACCTCTATGTTTTCACCCCACTCTCTCACATATTCCCCCTCTTCTCTTCTTTAAATGCTTATTTCGACTATTTAAAATTAAATTAAATATTGTTTTTGCAGCTTAATATATTTTTTAAACACATTTAATAATGTTATGAGCAAACAATTTTTTTTTCGAAAAATGCAAATACTCTATTATTTTAAATGTAAAATTTTTATAAAATATAAATGATGTGTGATTTTTAACTAGACCTGATATCTTGATAACCATGACTTGCAGGAATGGAAATTAATTTGGGTGTTCATTATGTTTTTTATTTGTCCTTTTAATGGAAAAAATGCAAAATGTATTTTATTTTCTAGACAAATAATCATAAAATCAACTAAAAACGTTCATAAAAATTTGTTTACGTTCTTTATAATCATAAAAAGACGTCTCGGTTTAAAACTGATAACTATATTTCCAAAGAAAGTAAGAAAATGTTAACTAAAAACCTAATTTACAATATTTTCTAGTTAAAAATACAGATTTTAAATTCTATTCTTTTTATTCATAGTATAATTAAGTTTTTTGTTTTCATAATTAATGGTATGTTATGTTCCTCCGTGTTTAATTGTTTTGTTATTATAATATTCTATCGTTTAATAATTTGCATTGAATTTTTGTGAAATATATTGTTATAGTTGATGTTAAGACAGCCACAAATATGTTTATGCATATGCTATTTATAAACATGAATTTATGTATAATGTGTATAGATAGACCTTTTGTGAAAGTATTCTATAAGTATCTAAAGCAAATAAAAGTATTCTTATTCTTATTGATAAAGGCGATACAAGGTGAAAACTAGTGCTCAGTGTGGTAGTTGATGCAACTAGCCCCCTTTTTTTAGGACCACCTCATACCTAAAAGTCAGTGCGCTGGGGGAGATCGAGCCTTCGTTCGTCTGAAAACTTAGTAAGTGAAAGTAAAGGTGGTGACACGAATAACTTAAGTGACTAGGAACGAAGTGCTTGGTTCTTGATGACAGACATTTCCTAGTAGCACTGTGGAGCTTTGACTTTCAGGTGTATGTTATCTTCGTAGCTTTCAGAATTTTTGTATTGAAAAATAACCGAATTGTGTTGAAATTGCGTACAAGTGTATCTTCATATATTGGATAAGTGTACAATGTTTTATTTCAATACGGCTAGACATTTACAGTTTTTTTGGATCACTAATGTAAAGCAGTGAGATCGGTGCCTGGGTGACATGCTGGGAATAAAGAGATGTATTTACTTATGATCACAAGCGAAGCTAGTCCGATGTCATACTTAGATATAAATTAAGTGGTTTCCACATTCCAAGTAGATACAAATTGACTCCTAAGTAGTGAGGATCAGTGTAGCCAATCCGATATTTTGAGGAAAAGTTCTGAGGAACCCCATACCCCATTTTTAAATTATAAACTTAATGCTTATAGGACTATCTGAAGTAGATTGTAACATTGCAATATTATTAATTTAAAATTACAAAGGTTGTATTTACCACCAGCTGAAGAATCAGGTACCGTCGATACTTGCTGTTGGATATGAATATCCCTGGACCGGTTTCTGCATAATGCCATCCAGCAGGCAGAGCAACACTAGAGCTCTCAACTAATAAAGTTATATCAGTGAATAACTTTATTAGTTGAAAGCTCGAGTGTTGCCCTGCCTGCTGATGATGGAGTTGTGTCGAAACAGGTCCAGGAGTATTCATATTCAATAGAAAGTATTGAAGGTAGGTTCTCAGTTTTAGATTATGTATGTCAAACAATAACATAAGATATAATAAAGAAAATATTATTGTTTATATTTAATTAACAATTTTGTTAATGTTGCTGAATGCAAAATTGTTGAATCGTTTTCTATTTACATACATAGCTGTCAAGGACAAAGAACTGTGAAATCAATTATGGTTAGGCTTAATGTTTCTCATTCTATAATACAGTTAATTTTTTCATTAGTTGGCTGTGGAAACTTTAAGAATATGTAACATTTGTAGGTATTTTTTAATGTGGTTTATTATATTTGTATTACATTTATAATACAATCTATTAAATTGGTTTTGAATTATTCTTGGTAGGTTTTGCACGGTTTTGGTAAAATATGCTATTTTTCAGGTATCGATGTGTAATTCCTTGTGTTTTTGTGTTTTCATTTTAAACACCATTCACCTCTATAAACACAATCTCATTAGCTTATTTATGATTGTCATTAGGGTCTAGTAAAAGATGTAACAGCTCTATCTATAATCCTTGTGGACATCATCAGTTTCCAGAGAAAGAAAAACAAGTTTCTGCTTACACATATTACTATATTTAGTATAATCAGAACTTGACTTTAAGCCATGTGACCACTCATCAGTCAATGAGTCTTTACTGGATTTCATATTTGACTTTCTTTCTTCTTTATCTATTCCACTCATCAAGCGCTTTCTTGTGACTGCACTGTAAAGTGTTATTTTGAAATAAATTGATATTGCTATTTTTTCATTTCAGAATGGGGTTTCTAATGTACAGAGCTCGGAGATTAGTATACCTTGCAGTCGTAGCTTTATTACTATTAGCATTAAAAATAATTATATTTGGTACGGGGGATCCAATACCAAACAGAAATGAACAGTTGTGAGTAATAATTTCAATTGATTTATCTGTATTATAAAATTGAAACACCAATTCTGTCATTAAAAAAAGACATGAAGAAAGTTTAATGAAGGTTATAAATAACCTTCATTTACGGACTAGATCTTCTTTAAATAATGAGACATTCATAGATATATAAACCCATGCAACAATTTAAAAAAAAAAATTTTAAATCTGATATGAAATGAGTTTATTTTAATTAAATTACTAAATAAACACTTCCCCTCTACACACACAAAAAATATATATATATATATATATATATATATATATATATATATATATATATATATATATATATATATATATAAAATGACTAAAATTAAAAAGGTTGTATTTACAGCAAGTTGAAGAAGCAATTGAAGAATCAGCTACCATCGATACTTGCTGTTGGATATAAATATCCCTGGACTGGTTTCGGCATAACGCCATCATCAGCAGGTGGGGCAACACTCGAGCTCTCAACTAATAAAGTTATATCAGTGAATATCTTCTAATGAGCTCGACTAGCCCTCTGAAGATAAGGGAGGAAGTTTTATATAGGGAATGTGTACTGAGTCAAGGCCGTGACCCTGAGTAGTCAGGTGTGCGTGTGAGTCATTTGACGTTATGATGCTTTGTGTCTTTTATTATGATGTGTACCGGTGTCATGGTTTTACCGTTCCTGTTTTTTTGTCAAGTGCTGGTTTGAGTACCGAAAAAATAATGTCCGAATTAAAAGTAAGTTGTTTGTTAATAATTGTCTTGTCAGTAATTCTGTGTTTGTATATTTCTAGTCTTTCAAGTATGTCAAGTTTAGGTCCTTTTGATTGTTTGTGTAGCAGTTTCATAGAGTTTGACATTGTATCTGGTTTGTGTCTGCGTGTGCGAAGGTAGTTGGCAAAGTTAGAATCTGATTTATCTTTTATGAATGAGCATAAGTGCTCTTTATACCTAGTGTTTAGTGTACGATATGTTATACCTATATAATTTTGTTGACAATCTTTGCAAGTTATCTTGTAAACTCCACTTTGGTTATATAAATTTGAGTTATTTGGGTTATTGGAGTTATGTGTTAATTTTTTACCTATGTTTGTTTTGAATGCTGTTGTTAAGTTGTGTTTATTTAAGAAGTTTGCTAGTCTGTAAGTTTCTTTCCCTACGTATGTTAAAGCTGTCCACTGTCTGTTAGTATTTGTCTCGTTTGTTGTGGTGTTGGCAGAGCCGTTTTTTAGTTTGTAATGTGTGATGAATTTGTCGATGTCGGTCCTAGTGTATCTATTCCTGTCAGCTATGTTGTATATCGTATTGAGTTCTTTTTTGTAGTGATGATGGTGTTTTGCTGAAACCAGTCCAGGGATATTCATATTTAACAGCAAATATCGATGGTAGCTGATTCTGCGATATATAATGACCTTTTATATCCATTATTAGCAAAAACTGTGCTAATTTCTATGTCTAATGCTGTTTTTTGGTTGGTTTTAAATGGAAATTGCTGGCTGCTGGATGGCCATGTTTTTTTTACATGGTGTCATGGACGCCTTGTTATATATTTGGTAGCTTATTTTAATTTAATTTAACATTTTTCAGAACGTTAATAGAGAGAGCAATTCACAGTCATAGAAGTCAAAGATTAGGGTAAGGTTATAAAATTATTTCTAACCATAGACCATCAAAGGAGTTGACAGGCACACAGCTTTTATAAAACCACATTGACAGACACAGGGTTTCCTTGATATATTTGGCCAAGTTCTAATGGCACCAAATAACATTAGCAGGAGGAAGGAGAAATAAGATGTCTATAAAGGGATTTGATATTGTGGAGTTCAAGGATATTTAATAATAAGGTCGGGTTAAGAAACTCTTTAAGGGTATTAAATTCTGGCAGACTGACCTGACACCTTTCACCTTTTATGTAAATGTTGCTAGTAGCACTTGTAAAATTGCCTGATATGGCCATCGCCAGAGGCACCCATGAGATTGACTGGACATGGCAGAAAGTTGGTTCTTAGCTTTTAACAATATACTAATTAGTGGAGAGACTGCTGGGTTCTTATATTAAATAAATGTTGGTTCCTAAAGTGTAGCTGAAGTAACTATAACACTCCCTTTTATCAAATTTGTTATCTAATGAGTGAGCTCAATCTGGGAAAAAAATAATGCTGAAATCTGACAACCTGTATGTATTGTAAGAATTCGTATTTTTAGTATTTTGGAAGCTACCCTCCGAAATTAAGATGGTTACTGCAGGGGTAAGTGTCCTATGGGCTGTGGGCTTATTTATTATTTGTCTCGCAATTTGTTTAATCATATTTTGGATAAAATATAGAAATGATCAAGGTTGTCAAAGCATTAGGGTTCTGTTCTAGGTCTAGGTTTCGCATTCCATGTTACATTCTCAAATTATAATATAAGATTATTGTTCAAATCGGATCAATAATAGTTAAATCAATATCACCAAGGTTAGTTATTTCTTTGTGGGTGATGATTGCCACTAACACCATAATATGAAAGGTGTGTTTCTTGTTATACCTGATGAGATCTAAAAGCATTATTATTATTATTATTATTATTTTAGAGAGAGTAAGATAGGATGTAAGAGACCAAGGTTAGAAGTGTTTGCCAAGGAAATCATGCAGCATGTGAAAGAATCTCCTAGGATCAGGTGTAAAGGTCCTCAGGACTGGGTCTCTATCAGAGGATCTAATGCTAAAATTACTGATGAAGCTAAGAAGAAGCATGGAGACATAGAATGCTCCTTCACAGGTAATCCACCCTATTATTATTATTATTTGTGATAGGGGTTGGAGTCGAGGATAAACCCCATTTGCACTGCGAGTGGTAGTATATTGTACAATCCCCTAAATTGGTCCCCGGACTAGGTCTAGGATCTTCTTGACCAGTGGATTCATTGGTAGATTCAAACTTAGTGAGACTGCTGCTACCAAAGTTGGAGAACCTATAAAAGGCTAGGGCTTCATATCTCAGAAGTATGTGAGAGGCAGTTTCGGTTTCCGATTTACAAAGCCTACACACTGGGTTATCTTTAAAGAACCAATGTCATGGAGGTGTTTTCGGAGGTGACAGTGATCAGTCAGTAGTGCAGTTACTGTAGTTAGGTCCCGTCTGGTTAGACTGAGGAGATCCTATGTTACTTTGGGACTGGGTCCTTTTAACATAAGTTTACTGTGCCTCATGCCAGAGGATTTGTTGCAGTGGTGCAGGTGATTGGTTAAGAGCCAATATTTAATGCACCTTAGTTTTATTCTTAACATTTTTTACCTCCAAAAGGGATGAAGAAATAATCATTAACTTACCAAGGGAGAAAATCAAGTTTTTGCTCCCTGGGCAATCAAGTTGGTTCCTGAGGCCAAAGCCGAATGAACCAATATTTATTTAATCCTGAGGCTTGCCAAAAGGATTTATTTAGTTGGTTGCCTATGGAGCCATTCAGTTATCTCACTGAATAACTCACTTGGCTTTGCCTGCCCTGAGGCAAAGCCAAGTGAGTTAAAAACTCCGGAGACATAACTTGTTTCTCCCGAGGTAAGTTTAAGATTTTACCATCAGAAGAGAGAAAATGGTATAACGAATAGCAAGTTTGATTGGAAAATAAATAATTTCTTAGATAGTTTGCCTCCTCAATAATAAAGTTCCTATAAATGTTTACTTGTTTAAAAATTTATCAAACTTATAAATGGACCAAATAAAATAAATTAGTTTAAAGATAAATGCATAAAGATTTTAATGATAAGAAAAGTAAAATATTTGTATGATTGATTATTCAGGCTACAAAATAGTGAGGTCAGCATTTTTAAAATTTTAATTTTTACCTAAACAAAGATTTTGACTATTCTATACCAAATGTTTACACTGGGTCGTCTTATTCATGGTCCCACTGATGTTATTTGTATTATTTGTTGTTTAATTATTATTTCTTGTTACTTGTTAATTTGCCATAAAAAATAAAAATAAAATGCCCGTTTTTAGGGCCTTTCCGCCCATCAGGGTATTAACCCTGCGGGAACCACCTCAGGTGGGTTGCATATACTACACTCTAAGAATTAATTAAAGTTGGCGAAATCTTTTTAATACAAATACTATTCATAAAATCTTAGAGCATAGCCCGGGCTGCGAACCCCGGACCTCCGGAGCCAAAATCTCCTTTACGATCACGGCCACGGAGGCAGACGTTAATTTGCCATATTTCTAGCAAATTTTCATGGCCTCTTTATTTTTTTAGTATTTATTGTTATTTGGCATTTTGATATGCATTAGCGAATTTTCATCATCGAGCGAATTTTTATCAAGGGATAAAATAACCCTTGCAGTAATATTAAAAATACTGCAAGTCATTTATAATAGTAATAGCAGTTTTAACTATTAAATTTTAATAACTTGCTAGATAAATGCTTTGTTTTTAAATATTTTATGTTTGAAAGCCTGATACGTTTCTGTAAATGATTTTTTTTTCATTACAATTATTAAATATTGTTGCCTTTTTTGTAAACAGAAATTTAGTCAACTAAGGTATAATAATATAGTTGTCATATATTTATGATTCAGATATTCTGAGACACAATGACTACAGCAACCATCCTGGCCTTACCACAACGACTCACACTGAATACAACCTAGAGCAATCTGACTTTGTCAGAGTACGCTGCGCATCTGACTCTGGCAAGAAGTATGACTTTGACCTTTAACTTGTTTATTATCCTATTAGATTTAGTCAATTCAAGGAAACAGTTTACAGGTTGGGGTATCCCTTAGAATAATACTGTATATAGAAGGAGCACTACTGATAACACAAAAGGCGGTTCACTGGTGGTCTTAAGTAATGATGCCACCCTAACAATATACAATATTTTTAAAAAAAAAAGTTGCCAATACTTCTGGTTGCTGAATGATTATGTTCTATTATTAATTAATGATTGATTATTCATAAAATACTAATATAAATATCGGTGCATTACAATATTTAAAGCATTTTAAATTGTAGTTTAATGTATTTATTAAAATTATATTAAAAGTAGTCCTCGTCAACTAAATGTAGATTCTTGTATTCCGCTATCCTTTTGCCATCTTAGACCGGTTTTATTAAATACTCAGCAGGTGTTTTAAGTTATAATATTTGTTCTTTACTATCTTTCTTCATTAATAGATATTTATGACATATATTTAAAATAATGTTTTGTTGTCAGGTTGGCAGCATTACTTAAGTGCACCAGTCAACCGGCTTTCGTGTTATTAGTGGAATTACATTGTGTTTACGGTTCTGTGCTCCTTCTATATATAGTATTATTCTAAGGGTCATCCCTTTCCACTTTTAAATTATAATAAACCATTATTGTAAAAACCTAGGATGCTTAGCCTTGTGTAAAGTGCTTGAGATAATAACTTCTAGAGATTTTATATAGAGAAATATCAATTTAATGGTATTGTGCATCTTGGTTTCACCTATAATAAGCAATTGCAAAGAAAATGGGAAAAGTGACTAGAAGGGCTAACCTTTATTACGTCTTCCGTAATCATACCCCATGTCCAATAGAAAAGAAAACAGCATAATTTTTCTGAAATACTTCCTAAAAGTGAATTGTTATTTAAATTTCCTATTATTGTTTGTTTTGGATTCCAAGTGTGATCGTAGCTTAAAGATATATTACTAGAAGGGGTGTACCCTTTCTTAATACAGTGGAAGGCTTGAAACTTTGCCCTTGGTGCTCTGTGATATCTCATTGTACCCTTATTCAAAACTTAATTAAGATTATAATGCATTAATCATTGTCAGCCTTTCGCACAATGTTTTTTTTTATTATAAATGTTATGTTATATTACTGTAATTTTGTGCTGTTACTTACAATAAATTAATTATCAATCGTCTATGTAACCATGATGTGTAATAAAAACAGACTCAGTAGAATTAAAAACAATTAATATATTTAAATAGAAACAGGTTAATTACACAAAAGTCCTTTATTGTTTAATATGTTATAATAACTAAGCTTTCGACTAAAAATTAGTCATCATCAGAGTTTAAAAAATATAAAATAAAAATACAATTTTACTAACTACTTCATATTGCCTTGGTATGGTTTGGTAAGCTATGTTTAAAAAACCATTAAAAACTGTTTTTTTAAACATTTATGTTTTTTAAACATAGCTTACCAAACCATACCAAGGTGCAATATGAAGTAGTCTGTAAAATTGTATTTTTATTTTATATTTAACTCTGATGATGACTAATTTTTAGTCAAAGCTTAGTTATTATAATATATTAAACAATAAAGGATTTTGTGTAATTAACCTGTTTTATTTTATATTTTTTATAAGTCCACAAAAGAAACTTTTTAATTAATTATTTGTTTATGTAAATTTATTTAAAGGTGGTGGAGCATACTAGCGGGTGTGCGTCATGACCAGGATGTGTTGGACAGAACGGGGTGGCATAACCTACCTCAAGATTCCCTTAAACTCAACGTACTCATGTTTGGTTTCGATTCCTTATCCCGTAACACATTCCTCAGGAAATTACCCAAGAGTGCTGCTGTTTTGAATAACAAGTTAGATGCTATCGTCATGGAGGGCTACAACATAGTGGGCGATGGAACACCTCAAGCCCTTATACCCATACTTACAGGTGAATATCTAGTTTTATTTTTGATCATTATTAGAAACTTAATAGACATCTTAAAAAATTCTTAAAGTTTACTAAGAACTAAATTCTAAAGTTCTTACCAAATTAGAACTAAATTCGTTACTAAATTCTTTAAGATGGTAGCTTTGAATTGTAGTTAGGCCTTTGTTTTTCAAACAATGCCGTAACTATATGAAAATATTAGGTCCTTAGAGGGCTAGTTGTTTAGTTAATATGTGAGAAATAAACTCCATAGTGGAGAATTTCACTTGGATCACAATTTTATGCTATAACTTTTAAATAACTAAAGCTATACAATTTTTTTTGCTTATGTATAACAATTAACCATACGTAGATTTCTGTATATTTGTTAAATAAAGCTTGTTTATTTATTTAAAATGCATGTATGCCAAATTTGAAATCAATCGAAATATTTTTGTATTTCATAATTTTTGTATTTTTTTTTTATGTTTAATAATGGTTAATATCATCATATAAAAATTATTTTTCATACAGCACAGCTGGACATAAAGATTGAGTTTTGTTGTAAGCTTTAACTTTCTGGCATTAATACACTGGGAGCTGTGATAATAAAAGACACGCACAGACCAACTCACATACAGACGGATAACTTTGAAAAAACCTTAGAAATGGATTTTTCTGGTGAGATCCCAGTTTCGAACTTTTATTGCAAACACAATACTTTTCCTATTCACCTACAATATGAATGAGGAAACATAACATTAATAAAAAAAATTGCTAATAACTCGTTGTTAATTGACGAAGGAACAAACTCATATAGCATCTGTTGAGCAGGTGTAATTTTAGAGTTCCGATCAGAGAGTTCAGGAGTCAACATCTTTTTAGCTGTACGGTCAGAGTAGCTCTATGTACCAAGCAATGAGCATTTCAGTACTTTTTTGACATCGAACCATTTATGGTCTCTCTGTAACAATTTAGAACTCATGTCATTAAACTTACTTTTTCATGATGTCTTTTTCTCTAATATTAAGTTGACTGTGCTTTTTTGGATTTTTAAAAAATTGTTTGCGCTAATATTAATTAAATAAATAAATATCCCACTCTCACTGAAGTCAAGAACTCATAGGCAATCATTAGAATCATTCTTGATAATGAATCGATCTTTGTTGTATGATAAGGTAAGACTGAGCTGGAGATGCCGGACACTCGTCAGCGCATGGGTGACAAGGCTTCTTATTGCAACATCTATCCTTTTATTTGGAATGACTTTAAACAAGCTGGATATGTCACTGGTAAGTACTGCCTTTTTATAGCAACAAAAATAAACGACACAATATAATTGTGCAAGAGACACCTAGGAAACGCAACAAGCAAAATGCAATGCTACATCTGGGAACTGTTCCATCATTCGACATTCGTTATCATCGATGGCTCGACATAATGTCATGTCCCACTATGTTTCATTACGTCTAATTCATCAGGGCGCCGACAGAGCCTGAACTCACTCTGACCATCAATTAAAATTCCAAAATATAATGTGAAGTATTTACCAAAGACGAGCGGTGCTCTCTTACCACCATGTTTTGCTCGGCAAGCAAAACATGTATAATGATACATACCGAGTTATGAATAGTTGAACAATACATTTTGCTTGTTACATTTCCTAGGTGTCTCTCGCACAATTTATTGTGTCAACTATTCATGTTTTGCAAAACTCAGTAGTATCAAATGTACAATAATAAATCATTGAAGACTGCTGTGATTGTAAAATGTACATTTTATTTGTTTTACTGCGACATCCTCTAAATTTTTAATGAATACTGATAAAAATTAACCAGTATTTCAGATAAATCACTGCCCCTGGCTGCCTTAATTTTATGAACCTCTAGCCCTATAGAAGAAGTCCCTGTGTTTTTTTTTTTTTTTTTTTATAAATACCTTTATTAAATATATCTACAATAAATACAACAATAACTCAATAATTGATTTTTGTTTTACATAGGTTACCTCTTCGCTAAAAAGCTTACGTCTTATTGATAGTTTTGTATTGTTTGTTGATCATGCCATTATGCCATGTATCGCCTGTTCGGTTCACCCCACCACTTCTACTACTATTACTTAGCCTTGGTGAAGAACAAGTGGTTCCCTCACCTGCACCCCTTCTAAAGCTTGCATGACCTGAAGTTTTGGATGGTCCTTGTAATGCATTGGTTTAGCAACTACACAGCTACCTTACTGTGTCGGTTAACATTATTTGCTTATTTATTTACAGCATACATGGAGGACACTCCGAAGACTGGAATATTTACCTACAGACTGAAGGGTTTCGATGAGGAACCTGTTGATCATTACATGAGAACATACTATGTCGAATCTGAACCTGATTTTGGCAAGTTCAGTCACTTGTGTGTTGGTTCTGTTCCGAGGCATCAGGTAAACCTTACCAACTTGTCATTTTAAAATAGCATGATTATAAAGAAAATGCCAAAAGACTGGGGATAGAGATTTGTTGTTACTACAGCCTCCAGCTCCATGTCCTCATATTGTTCTAATTTTCTTTGAACTTCTATCTTAACTTCCATTTTGCACCTATAGAAATAATCAGCTTATATTTACCACAAGTTAAAGAAACAATTGAAAATCAGCTAGCTGATTCTTAAATTCAGAGATCTTCTATTCAGAGATCTAGCTGATTTTTCTATTTAGAGAACTACCTGATTCCTTAATTTATAGAAATAGCTGATTCTCCAGTTAAGAGAACCACTTGATTCATCAATTAAGAGTACTACCTGATTTTTCAATTCAGAAAATTACCTGATCCTTCAAGTAAGAAAACTATCTGATTCTTAATTTAGAGAACTACCTGATTCCTTGAACCAGCTTTCTTGTTTAGTGGGTTAGGAACTAATTTGATTTGCTGTTTTATTTACAAATAGATGGACTGGTAGTAAATTTTTGTGATCAATCTTCGCAGTTGATAGCAAAATTGATTGATCTCTGCGATCTCTTCTTTTTTTACTTCTGGTTCTTTATTTTAAAAGTTTTGGAATCAAAACTCAAATGATCAACAATGGTTGTTGATCATTGTTTCCCATTTTTATTGTAGTTTGATTATTTCTCAACAAGTTAATTAGCGAAACATCTTTTTCATGGAACTCCATAATTATTTGGAAAAAGGTTGACTTCAATTCTACAACTATTTTAATAGATGCTATATATTTCAACCCCTTTCGGTCATCTTCAGCATATATCCTCAAAAAGGGAATGTGATAACTACATTTGAAAAGTGGAAAATAAACTAAAACAATTTAACAAATAATAAAAACAAGAACTTATGAGTAAGTAAACAAAGAAATAGACAAAAATAGTATAAGTAAATAATGTAAGTAAAATAAATATAAAATAATAAAAAAATAATATAAGTCCACCAAAAGAAACTTAAAGAAATAGACTTTTTAAAAATAACAATCGTTAAAACATTTCTTTTGCCGAAAGCACAATTATTATGCATTGTACTGAAACAACAGACTCTCATTTGACCCTTGTTTTTTGTTTTAGATTATGATGAATTATGCCCGGAGTCTAATGGATGTTTACAAAGAGAGGCCAAAGTTCATATTTGGCTTCCATGGTGAAATATCTCATGATGATTATAACCTGGTGGGAGGCGCTGATGATGACCTGGCTTCATGGCTTACATCCCTCCAGGTCGATGGTCATCTTAATAACACTCTCCTTATTGTTATGAGTGACCATGGCCACAGGTAAACTTATTTCTTTTTTCTACTTTTCATCATTTATACCCTAGGTATATAAAAAATCAGGTACAGGGTTCCTCGGATGTTTCCCAACAACTTATGCTATTCTGCTTGCTACTTATTTGGGTTGCTTTGCATGCTTTGTCATCCTCCTACTTGGGCTTGCTTTGCTCATCCTCCTTACTTTGGGCTTGCTTTGCTCATCCTCTTCTTTGGGTTGCTTTGCTCCTCCTACTTTGGGCTGCTTTGTACTTTGGGCTCGCTTTGCTCATCCTCCTTACTTTTGGGCTCGCTTTGCTCATCCTCCTTACTTTTTGGCTGCTTGCTCATCTTCCTTACTTTGGGCTCGCTTTGCTCATTCCTTACTTTGGGCTCGCTTTGCTCATCTTCCTTACTTTGGGCTCGCTTTGCTCATCTCCTTACTTTGGGCCGCTTGGCTTTGCTCATCTCCTTTTTTGGCTCTTTGCTCCTTACTTTCCTCCTTACTTTTTGGGCTCGCTTTGCTCATCCTCCTTACTTTGGGCTCATCCTCCTTACTTTGGGCTCGCTTTGCTCATCCTCCTTACTTTGGGCTCGCTTTGCTCATCCTCCTTACTTTGGGCTCGCTTTGCTCATCCTCCTTACTTTGGGCTCGTTTTGCTCATCCTCCTTACTTTGGGCTCGCTTTGCTCATCCTCCTTACTTTGGGCGCTTTGCTCATCCTCCTTACTTTGGGCTCGCTTTGCTCATCCTCACAAAATACAATTCCTCAAATGTTTACTGCAAGACCTCTTCGGACTCATTTCGCTCATCCTCAGATAGTAAAATACATCCATTTCATTCTTAGTGGTCACCCATCCAGGCACTGAACACGCTTGATGCTGTTTAACTTTTATGATCCAAAAAAATGATGAATATACTTGTCGCATTGAAAGGATTCTTGATGTACTTATTTATTACGTAATGGTATATACTTGTACTAAATTTTAACTCAATTGAAATATTTTACACTTTTTTTTAAAAAAAGAACAAAGGTCAGAAATGAAAATTTGCGTGCTCCACTATGTATTGTAACACATATACAAAGTTATTATTTTAGTGTTAGTATTCCAATTTTATTGGTTGACATATATAGCCATAAGGAAACAAATCATGTATTTTTGTCTAATACATTTGGGAATTCACTTTTATCATGGCACTATGCCACTTACTTTATTTAACTAATAATATGACAAACTATTGTAAGACAACAACCATGGCCACCATAGTGTGGCCACATTGCCCACACTATGGTGTCAAACATCAGTAACGCATTTAGCCTCTGCCACAGAGGCGGCAAAAATGAAAAGATGGTCATGGCGTGATGGAGGTACTTTTGATCGCTGCATTGCCAGAAAAATATAAAGTACTAACAGAAAAAATTTAAATAAAAATATTGTTACAGAAAGTTAGTTTTTTTCAATTCAAAATAGTCTTAACTTCCTTATTGAACAAATAATTTTATCAAAAACTCTTTGGTTTCACTACTTCTCTTATTGAACTTCCACATTTTTGATAACTAGAATAAAATGACTTATAGTTCTATATCACAATAAAAAACACAGCATATCACTTAATGGTAGCTATATATTTCAGCCTATATAGCTACCATTAAGTGATATATGCTGTGTTTTCTATTGTGATATAGAACTATGTCATTTTATTCTAGTTATCAAAAATAATTTTATATTATTTTGTACTTATTCATATGTGTTAATATTGTAATCTTAATTTAGAATTTTTGTTATTGCTGTTATTTTCCAGGTTTGCTTCTCTTCGAAACACACAGCAAGGTAAGCTGGAAGAGAGGCTACCCTGGTTCTCATTTGTCCTCCCCGACTGGTTTAAAACGGTTTACCCGGAGGCATACTCAGCCATCAAATCTAACGTGGACAAACTTACGACTCCTTTTGACATCTATAGTACTTTGAAATCTGTTCTTCACTATCCTAGTATTCAAAGGAATGCCAAGCTTGAAGATTTACTTGCTCAAAGATCTCTGTCTCTCTTTCATCCAGTAAGTTAAAAGTTGTTCTTTTACAATTTCTTTGTTGTCCTCAGTACATAATTTCAAATCAAATACGTTTATTTCTTCATTAAATACAATTAATAACTTACATAAGCTCTGTACAATAGAGACAGGTCATAAGAAAAATAAAATATACCTTAGTTAATGAAGATTTAAGTCTTCCGGTGTTGACCACGTCAATGTAGATGAAGAATCCGACGTTTCGCTTCCACTGTAGGAGGCATCTTCAGGGATGTAGGACATCATGGATAGAAACACAATGCTCTACAAAACTGAACTTCAGTTCAGTTATATTGCATTTTGCATAAAAAAATGATTAAATGTGTTTTAAAAAATATATTAAGCTGTAAAAAAATATTTAATTTAATTTTAAATATTTTGAATAAGCATTTAAAGAAGAGGAGAGGGGGAATGGGTGAGAGAGTGGGATGAAAATGGAAGGTTCTAAAAGGTAGGGTCGTTTAAGGTACAAATGGAAGTTTTAGTTAGAAATATCGTAAGGTCAAAATTCGCAAGGTCTAGGTCGTTTTCCCTCCAAAAGAACACGTTTATTATTATTTGTTTTTTGCTGTATCATCAAAAGTATAAGTTTTTTCATTCTAATATTTTACAATGTGTTCAATAAAAATAATTAATAAAAAAAATTGTGCAAATACTCTATTATACTACTATTTCTATGCTAATGTGGTTTACACTGTTAGTTGGCTGTGGAGGGGCCAAACTGCAAAGCGAGAGACGGCTCCAGGGTGAAGTGCAAGATACTGATGTCATATTGTTTTAACATGACGATATCCTATACATCCATGTGATATATACCTCCATATCCATATACCATCATACCTTCCATATACCTCATAAACAACTAATCAGTTATGTGCAGGAATCATCAAATGTTGCGAATGGCTGTATTTATTTCCTGCTGTTTTTCATTTCTCAAAATGTTTACTGCTGGTTATCAAAAAGACTGACTGACTTTACGGAATTAGTAAGACTGATTTGAATGGTTAAATAATAATTAATAATGCACTAAGATTTTTCCTAGGACTCCTCAATTACAACTGAATGAAAATCTTGACTCTCTGACGCATGAAAATATGTGAATTACAGATAGATATCTAAATCGTCAACCTGTTCATTCACAAATTGTCATGCGTCTTGGTTTCCAACAGATTTTTCATAGGAAAGTTATTTCGTGCACCTAAACAATTACATTTAACATCATTTTATTGTGTAGATACCCATAGAAAGGACATGTGCAGATGCTTATATTGAACCTCATTGGTGCGCCTGTCTCGACTGGGAACAAATCAGCACTTCCGAAACTGTAGTTCACAGATTAGCCAATAATTTTGTACATTTTATTAATAAGTAAGTTGAGTGATTTGATTTATTTTCTATTGTTATTAACATTGTTTCTTAAAAATGTATTCTTTATCATCTCTATATAATTTAAAATAATCCCTATCTTATATAATGTTTATGTATTCTGAACCATGGAGGTAGTAATTAGTAAAACTATATTTACAAAGCCGGCTTTTGACTGCTAACAGCTATCATCACCTACCACCATCGCTTACCGGTCTGTCCGGTAGGCGATGTATTGTCAGATTTGGTGAGCACTTGTCTGAGAAAACCAATAGCTTTTATAAGCACGTAACTGATAAAGGCCATAGCAAAGAAAAACATGAATTTGCGCTGTTATTTATTTATTTATTTACATACTTGAGGTTACTCTATTACAAAGTTTCTCAATTGTCAAAATTTTACAATTAAAAGGCAAATAGATTATAAATTATTCAATAGACTGCATAAACATAGGCAGCATAACTTAAATAACAAACTTGATTAAAAAACAAAACAAAAAAAGCATAACATAACATGAGAAACACTAAACATTTAAGGTGGGAATACTAAGTTATCAGCTAAAAATTCGTTAACATTATAGTAGGCTTTCTCAAGTAACAATGTTTTAATGATTTTTTTGAAATTTTTGGGTGGAAGTTCAACTATTGAAGCTGGTAATTTATTAAAGGACCTTATTCCATTAAAATTTGGGGACTGATGTGATTTGTTGAGCCTACAAGTGGGAATATTGATGTTAGCAATATATCTAGTGCCATAATTGTGGTTCTTAATATAATTGAACTCTTCCTCATCATACTTTGCTTTAACGAACAACAACTATGAAAAAATATAGGCTGAATGAAAAGTTAAAATTTTATTTTCAATAAAATATTGTTTGCACTTAGAGTCATGTTTAGCATTATTCATGATACGAATAGCTTTTTTTTGCAAAATAAAAATACTGTTGGCTACGGGGGCTGCTCCCCATTCTTTAATACAATACAGCATACGTGAATGAAAATGCGCATAGTAAGCAAGCTTCATGGTATCAATATCTAAAGTTAAACTAAGTTTACGCAGCAGAAATAAAATAGATGAAAGTTTACTTCCTAACTCATTAACATGAGCTTTCCAGTTAAGTGTACTATCAAGAGACACTCCAAGTATTTTAATGGGTGAAATGTTTATATTATTATCATTATTATATTTAAGAGTGTGAGTTAAAATCTGATTTTTTGACTCATTTAAAGTTAACTTATTTACTATAAACCAGTCATTTGCTAGCTTGATAATATCATCTATTTTATTAACTATTCCATCAAGATTCTTCCCACTAATTGCATATGTAGTATCATCCGCAAATCTTGGACTCATGGCTCCATATCCAGGGAGATCATTAATGTAAATTAATGATTACATGTGTTGCCGAAAGGAGGTAGGATGACATCATTAGAGAGTTTGGAGATTATCAGAAATAAGGAAGATTTAGGAGATAAGCTGTTAAATAAAACGGGGGAAATGGGGGCGACGTCTCCTGTTATGCGAACGCTAGCTACAGCTCCCAGGCCGCCAGTCAGATTTCAACCTCTGTCTCAAATGATATAGTATATATTTTTCTTCCTTCCTCGCTTCTCTACGGTAATTGGGTTTTTGTTTTGTTTATGTTATTTTATACATTTTTTATATTTTGTACTGTTATTTTATCTTTTGACTTTTGTTTTATTTAACTTTGTACTTAGTTTATCTTATTATGTTTTTGGTAGGCACTGATGATGGCTGTTAACAGTCGAAAGTCGGCTTTGTAAATATAGTTTTACATTTGTGGAGAGACTGTCGCTTTATTTATTTGATATAATGTTGTTTCAGTGAACTTTAAGTAGAATTAATTGTATTATAATTTAGGTCCCATAAACTTATAATCTAGGTCCATAAACTTATAATGTAGGTCCCATAAACTCAAAATGTAGGTTCCATAAAGAATGTAGGAATGTAGGTCCCATAAACTTATAATGTAGGTCCCATAAACTTATAATGTAGGTCCCATAAACTTATAATGTAGGTCCCATAAACTCAAAATGTAGGTTCCATAAACTTATAATGTAGGTCCCATAAACTTATAATGTAGGTCCCATAAACTTATAATGTAGGTCCCATAAACAAATTTGGGGATGTTCTAACATGTTGAACTCCTCTTACCATAGTTTTAATACTAGAAATAAAAATTTACTTACCACTCCCAGGCATAGACTGGTGAAAGCTGAGGTTGGCCAGAATATACTTGGTATAAAGCTCTATAATAAGCTCCCAGCTGAAGTCAAATGTCTTCAATTTAAAAATTTTAAGAATAAGATTAAAGAATTTTTATTAGAAAATCCGTTTTATTCATTAAACGAATATTTAAATTATGTATTTTAATTGTGATGCAAATTTTGTAATGTAGTTTTATTTTTTGTTTTGTTTTGACGCAGCCTATTATTGTTCTTTTATAATTTAATGGAATAAAGAAATTTATTTATTTATTTTTATTTATGTATGAACCTCATACATGTTACGACTTTGTTTGGAAAATGTTGAGGGAGCGTTACCGGCCCCAAAATTACCAGTCAGATCAGCCAATTTCAGGAAATTGCACCACTGTCTATTATAATTATTTTACTTATGTTTTGAAAAGTTGGCTCTAATAATAATCTACTCGATTTTCTTTGACATTGTTTCAAGTTATAACCGAGAATCGACAACCCTGTGCTCCGACTTGTCAGTAGAAAGCGTAGACTGGGCCGCAAAACTTATTCCTAGTGAAGCTTTGAGGAGGTTCTACGGAGCAGCAGATAGAGATGGCTTCGTGCCTCGCATGAGCAGTGATCTACATATTACGTCAGTGTTGTATCAAATCAAAGTTACCGTATCACCTTCCAATGGAATTTATGAGTTCTCAGCTACCCACGACTTAACACTGGATAAATTCTCATTTAAGGTAAGCATTATTTATACTTGGCCGCCTCCGTGGCCGAGGCCGTTGGAGCTTTAGTCTTTACACTGACCTTTGACACCCACGGAGGTCTGGGGTTTGTATCCCAGGTTACGCTCTCAGTTTATCGAAGATTATTGTTTAGATAAATTATCGCCAACTTTAGAATACACGTTGAGCTTAATGGTTGCTATTACCGCCCGAGGTGGTTCCCGCAGAGGTTATCCCTGATGAGGCCGCAAGGCTGTAAACGGGCATTATTATTAATATTTATACTTGAACTTATTTAAAACTTACCTCACCACTTTTTAAGGGTTCACTGATAGATTAGTTAGTTTAAGCTACAGAGCTTTCAAGGTCACTTGGGGATACCTCTCCCCAGATGATTTTGAAAGATTAAATCTCCTGAGTTTTAATTCTCTGGTTCGAATCTCCTTAGATCAACCTCCATGGTTCTAATGTCATGAGTACAACCTCCCAGGTTCTAATCTCCTGAGATCAACCTCCATGGTTCTAATGTCATGAGTACAACCTCCCAGGTTCTAATCTCCTCAGTAGAGCTGTTTCTCAAGAGGTTGAATGAATGTTCTTCGACATGAAGGCTTCACTTAATTTCAGGCTTTCTTATTAGCAAGTTTATAGATGCTTGCTTGAGGAGTGACAAGTACTTAAGAAACACTCTGTGACGTGGATATTTTCAGACGTATGTGCTATGGCACCCTGAAGTGAGACTGCAGAGAGCTGTTAATGTTATATAAGTACAGTACGGGTCAGAGTAACTGCTTATGCTCACTATAGAGGTAGAGTGAGGCAGATAAAGTGTTTTTAAAAAATATAGTTGATACAGATAAAGTTGTTAAAAAATAGCTTGTTATTATTATAGGAATTGAGAAAGAAGGTTTAGATTTTTATTGAAAGTTAAATTCTTTAGTAAGATAGGATCTGTATTTACAGATTGTTTTTATATATGAGAACAATTTTATTAATGAGTACACAGAGAAGTGTAACATTTAATTTTTATTTTCTTTTTGTAAATTTTTTGACGCTAAGAAGCATTTTGTATATATCCTTGTATGTATATATTGTGTAACAATTTAAGAAATAATAAATAAATAAATAAAATAAAATAAACAAGGTATAACAATTCTCCAAACAGGGGTTATCTAACAGTTTTAGATATTAAAAGTAATAAAAGCAATTATTTATTAGTAATAAAAGCAACATAAAAGTGATAATTATCAAAAAAGCAGATTTTATAATGGGATTCATTTGTTTAATAAATTACCAAAGAGTTTAAAATTAACGGAGGGCCATAAACAATTTGCTAAACAGTGCAAGATGTTACTATCACTTTCTCCACTGTAAAACTAAAAAATTTTCGCTCCATGATTTTATATTTTTTAAGTTATTTATTTTATTAATTATGTGTATATAAACGAGAAGTACCATTGTACTTAGAAATAGTATATAAAAATGTAATTTAAAATGAAAATTGGGCATATACTTGAGTACTGTATTGTATTTATTGGCAATAAAGGATTATTTATTCACTTTCAGTGAACATTTTTTTTCCTAGTGAAGCCAATCTGAATTCAGATAGCACTGAACAAACTGCCACAAAATAATTAGTTGTTTTGACAGAGATTTTGTGGTATATGTTAAACATGGTTAATATTCAATACACTTGAGTTTAAACAAAATATATATTTAATTGTCAAACCACAATACAAAAAGAAAAACTGACCGGTTTCAACTATTAATTAGTCATCTTCATAGTACCTTATTAAACAGTTTAATAAGGTACTATGAAGATGATTAACTAATTTTCGAAACCGGTCAGTTTTTTTTTTATGTATTGTGGTTTGACAATTAAATATATTTTTTTAAACTCAAGTGTATTACAGTCTATCATTTAGTTTAAAAATCCCCAAGGTCATAAGTATTTTGGGGATTGACTAATCAGAGAAGCCGCTGCCAACCTCTTACTTAAAAAGAGAAAAAAATCCCTACCACAATAACAGCTGTAGGGAAAAAACCTTCTTCCACTTTGTTTGTGGTTCTTCTTTTGATTACATCATTTTGAAAACTACTTTCAAATTAATCTTAAAAATTATATTTTAAAATAAAACTACACAAAAGAAATGTAAAAAAAAACATCGCCAAGAAAATACAGGTAAAATAACCTGATTTGTTTACATAGTTTTTTCCCGCTCCCTTCTTGCAGGGATTTTTTTTCTTAAGAATCAGTGGTGTCTAAACTGACCTGTCAAGATTTTTAAACTAAACGATAGACTGTAAATATTAACCATGCCACAAAATGGAAATTGTCTTCAAGTGCCCCCATATTGCATAGTGAGCATCTATGATCCAATCTACCGTATCTGCTACTTGTGGTATAATATTTTAATTCGGTTGATTACAGATAGAAGATGTGAGCAGAATCAATGAATATGGTGTTCAAGCGAGATGTATTGAAAACACTTTGGAACATTTGAGGAAATTTTGCTACTGCAAAGAGTAAATAAGAGAATTAATACAACAATGGCACAAATTAATTTAGTTTTGTTTGTGTCTATTGGTGGTTTCCATGGAACATCTAGTATCAAGCTGAACTGGCTTTTGTCTGAGTTTTGAGTCTTATAGACATTTTGTTTGATAAGTTTTGCCTTCTAAAATGATTGCAACTTGGATAAAAAAGTGTTATTTTAAGTTTAAATGTATATATAGAAGATTTCAAAATGTATAGACTGACTTAAGAATTGCTTAGATTGTTTTGGTTGGCGTCTTGAAACAACTATGAATGCATAGAATATTCTAAATCTTTTGAACGAAAGCTTATTTGGCATTTTATATGTTCTCGTGGTATAATTAAATACTATGTGGTATTTATATAAGGCGCGATCGAATATCCACGGCCTTCTAGAACGTTGGATCACCAACAAACTTTTTTTTCAAAATGTTCAGTAATTAACCGGATTTGTGATAAATGAAACCTATTTCCGTAATCTGCACGCTCTTTTGGTTAATCTCAAAGAGTATTTACATTCACTCAACGATTTATTTTTAATCTAACTTGGTACATACATAACCACTGTTAGACGTCAATGATTATAATAAACACAATAACACAAAATATTGACGTCTAACAGTAGTTATGTATGTACCAAGTTAGATTAAAAATAAATCGTTGAGTGAATGTAAATACTCTTTGAGATTAACCAAAAGAGCGTGCAGATTACGGAAATAGGTTTCATTTATCACAAATCCGGTTAATTACTGAACATTTTGAAAAAAAAGTTTGTTGGTGATCCAACGTTCTAGAAGGCCGTGGATATTCGACCGCACCTTATAGCATTATTAAAAAAAGTCAGTACTTTTTTTAATAATGCTATAAGGTGCGGTCGAATATCCACGGCCGGGTCTTATCAGTTAAGACATTGCCTATAGAATAAATCTACTTACTTATTTTGAAAAGAACAGCTTCTGTTCTACAATATTTTATTTAAAAAAATTGGGTATGTGGTACCTCGGAACTTTTCCTCATCACATCAGATTCACTACGACCTTTCTCACTTGGCTTGTACTCGGAAGATATAAATCATCAACTTTATACTACAACACGTCTACAGACTCGCTTTGCTCATCTTCAAATAGTAAATACATTTGTTTATTCTAAGCAGTAACCCATCCAGGCACTGATCTCACTTGATGCTACTTAACGTTTATGACTCAACAAAAATATTGGATATAGTTGAGACATAAGTTTGGTTTTGAAATGAAACTTGGCAAAAAAATACTACACTTGTACCAAATTTTAACTCAATTGGATTACTTTTTTGATTTTTTTGCAATTTTTAAACAAATGTATACTATTTATTTGATTAAAACTAAACTAATGCTGATAATGAGATGAAACTTGGTTCATATGTTGGTCTTATGTATGACTACATGGGTGCCAAATGTCACATTGATCAAAATATTTTTTTACGTTTTATGAATTTCCAAAATTTTTGCTAAGTTATTATTTCCGTTAATTTTTGCTAAGTTTTCTTTTTATTATTTCTGTTTTTTAATGATGTCTTATAAAATTTATTTTCCGGGCAGCGCAACTAAACTAAGACTAATTTTTTGTACTGAGTTTCAACTCTGAGTGAAGCTTAAAACAAAAAAAAACTTGAAACAAAAGATAAAAGCTCTGATGATATCGGACAGATACACACACAAACATTAGGACAGATACACACGTACACAAACTTTTTTGAAAACCAGTCAGGTCTTAAAATCTTCTGGAACGGATAATCCAAGTGAAATCCCTTTTTTCGTAAATACCTACGATATAAATGAGAAAAAGTGAATATGAACTATATGTTTCATTCTAGTAGTCTTTATATTGATCCTAAAGATGATCAAAATAGATTTAAGTACGTAGTTCCTTTTTATTAAAGTCATTGTAGAATTGAAGTCATTCTTTTCCAAATAAATAATTATAGATTTCTGCAAAAAAAAGAAACAAATGTTTCTCTTTTGAGAAATGTTCTTAGTTACTCTTTGTTTTCACAGGTGTAGAGTGAATGTAAACTGTGCTGTATTTAAAATCACTGGCTGATTAATAAGAAGTGAATCGGTTTAGTGTTGTTCAGTATTTGCATTCCCTGTTGAATTTTGTTCAATTGTTGCATTACCTGTCGTTCCCTATAAAACTTATTATGTGTTGTTAAAAATTTACACTTCCAGATATTGATTGATTTTTATTAATGTAAATTCTTTTCAAGAAGTTACTTGCACATTTTTGGGCTTTTCTTTAAAATTAATGGATATTATTTAGAAATAATTAAGAAACCTTGAAAATGCTTCAGCTTCCTATGACTTTACTTTGAGTTTTTTTAAAAAAATAAAGGGTCTAAATAAATTTAAATTGGGGCATAGTGATAGTAGGGAGATGTGAAATCAACTAGCATGTAGGTTATGTTGTTGGACCCTTTTTGCTAACTCCTTTAGTTCCATAAGATTCTACCTTATGGAATAAAAGTCCTAGTGAAGGTATTTTTGCATCTAATCATCATAAGATCTATGACTTTACTATAAGTTTCATAGTTTCATCTAGAAACAACATAAACTCTACTGCCGAGACTAAACGTTCCTTCTTTCAAAACCATAAGTAGATGGTAGATTTTTTACTTTATATTTGTTTAGTTTAATTATTTTTTTTCTGTAGTTTTTTACTTCTTGTTTCTTTTTAAAAATTTTATGTTTTTTACTATAATTTTGTAAAGTTTTACAAATTTGCTTTGTTTGTTTTAGCTTTTATTCGTAGTCAAATTATGAGGTCTTAGTCAAGTGAATGTAGATAGTCTATTTCCTAGTCGTCACTTACGTAGATTACAGTTTGACTCCGTTACGTAGACTACAGTTATAATGTAAATCATATCTACATTATAACTAAGATACTGAGTAATGGAGTTAACTCATAAAGCCATACAAAACACCAAAATCTCTCCACAAAATGTTTATTCTTTACATAAACAGAGCCGGCTTTCGATAGCTCGATCATCATCAGTGCCTAACCCAACAAACATATAAGAAGGTAAAAAAAGGGAGGGGGGGGGGTAAACCCCCCTTTTTTACCTTCTTAATGTTGATATACTTTTTATGTTATTAACTTTCTTATTATTATGTTATTTATTCTAGTACTTCTTTTAGTTTTGATTTATTGTAGTACTTTGTTGATTATTCTTTCTTCTATGTTTGTTGGGTTAGGTGCTGATGATGATCAAGCGATGTAAAGCCGGCTCTGTTTATGTAAAGAATCAGTATTTATACTGACCTTTGACTCTAGAGGTCTGGGGTTTGCATCCCAGGTTATGCTCTCAGTTAATTGCCAAATTTAGAATACACCTGGAGTATAATGGTTGCTACTACACTAGGTGGCTCCCACAGGGTGTCTCCTCAATGAGCTGCATGGCTCTAAACGGCCATTGCTACTATTATTAGCTAATTTTCATCATGAAAATTTCCCTTTTTTATTATTATATTAATATTAATGTATACATTTTTAAGTTTATAATTTAATTTTTTTTAAGAATGCAGTTCTATATTAATTTATTTAATAACTCTCACAACGTTTCATTGAGCAAAGCTTAACATCTTCAGGTGAAACTAATAAAACTAAAATTGTAAAAAAAAAAAAAAAAAATATATTATAAAACATAATTAAAAATGGTAAACAAATGTATTTTTTAATTGTAATAATTTAAATAAAATTAAGACTTTATTTACAGAAAAAAAATGCAAAATTTTTTTAAAACGAAACTTATAAAATTGAAAATAATTTTCTTTCATTTATTCTAAATTATTTTCAATTTTATAAGTTTCCATGTTGTGTTTCGCTCAATGAAACGTTGTGAGAATTATTAAATAAATTAATATCATATACGACTGCAGTCTTCAAAAAATTACATATATCATACCAGTCAAAAAAAAAATGTTTCTTATTTTTAAGTTTTGTTAGCATTTTAATTTGTAATGGATACACTTTAATATTATAACCACGGTTATAATCAATTGACAGCGTGTGAAAATAATGCAAGGGAGCCAATGAGATTACTCCTAGATGTTAAACCACGCACACAATTTTATATCTGGTCAACCTCATTGGTTCCTGAATACTATTTTCCCACACTGTCAAACTACTACAGTATAGTTTGTAATAATCACAAACCAAAGATTTGTTAATACCAAACTACAAGTGCTATTTTCTACCTCGTTAATTTCAAAGAACACTAAGACACTGCAAAGTATTCTTATTTTTTATTTATTAATTTACTACATTCAAGTCATATTAATATTATTTTGCTTATTTTTTAGTTTTTTTAAATAATTTAATTTTTGTATGTTGCCATGCAATGGTGTTGCCAAAAAGACTTATTCTACTAAAAGGAGGACTTGAGAAGAATAGCACAGTAAAGGGGCTGGTTGTGTGGCTATTTACATTAGATGCCATTACGGTACTCATCCCTACTCCACAGAGACTAGAGACAACTTGCCCCTCTACAACCCCTATCAGGTCATAACATTTTAAATGCAACCCTATAAACAGCGGGTATATTTTAGTGATACCTGGTGATACCAAATTAATTCACTTCATACAACACTGATAATTAGAGAATATATACCAAGCATAATAATTAAAAACTTATTTCTAATTAATACTGAGTTTAGAACAAAATAGTCAAAGTATAATGTCACATTTATGTGAAATCATAATTTATATGAAAAATCATAATGTACCGACGTCACAAATGTATCACAAATGTACCGATATCACAAATGTACCGATATCACAAATGTACCGACGTCACAAATGTACCAATATCACAAATGTACCGATATCACAAATGTACCGATATTGTACCAAGCCACCCCAGGCTAATTGTCCAAGAGCCGGACCTGAAAAAATGTTTCATTAACAATCATTATCATTCAACGTTAAACATTTTGTACTACTTCAAACCAAATTTTTCTTAAAATATACCTTAAATTATTAAGGAAAAGCATATTCTGCCTATTTATAGTAGGCCCCAATAAAAATGTTCTTGCTCAACATACTAGAAAATCACACAAATTCCAGTTTTCTTGCAATAAGTGGTTCTCTGTAGGTCGTGAGTGAAACATGAAGAGAACTTTTTTTAAATCTGATAAAATGCCCTTTAAAACGAGTATTCTTTCATCAAAATCGGATATCTACAACTTGAGTTATGACGTTTGTTAAATGGACAAAAAAGACAATATTTTTTTATAAGAAATTTGCTGACTTTGAATAAATCTACAATTTTCTTGTGTTTTCGAATGAGCCATAACTTTGGTTGTTTTATTTTGAAGATTAAACACTTGTTTTATTGGAAATTGTATCAGCTCTAAAAAAAGGTCTTTTCACGTTGTGCACACAACCCCGCAGGAAATCACTTATTGCAAGGAAACTAAAATTTGTGCGATTTTATAAAATTTTGAGCATGCGCAATCATATGAAGGGCTCCACTCTGGATAGGCAGACTATGTTCTTCTTCATAATTTAAGGTATTATTTTCAGAAAACATTTTGAAGTTGTACAAAATGAGTCACATTTTTTCAGGTCAGGCTCCTGTACTATGACATAAGAGCTCTTGTTTGCTTCCTCTAAAAGTATATTTTTTTTTTTGGTGTTGCTATATATAGACCAAGAGCCCAGGGGTGTTTTGTTAATAAAAGTGTAATGGCTGGAACCAGTCTCAATTTTCGTAAATACCTTCCTGAACAAGGATCTGCAATTCTGCCGACTCGTATCGGATGGGTGTCCCAGGCAGAACGCACTTTAGGGGTCAAAGGTTCTGCCTGGGACACCCATTCGATACGAGTCGGCAGAATTGCAGATCCTTGTTCAGGAAGGTATTTACGAAAAATTGAGACTGGTTCCAGCCATTACACTTTTTATTAACAAAACACCCCTGGGCTCTTGGTCTATAAAAGAAAGGGTGCCCTTAAAATCCTGATACTAAACCTCTGTTGTCAGGTTCAAAACTACTTTGTAAACTTATATACTAAGATTGCCTGTTGATATAAAAACAAAATTTAGATAGGAAATTTAAACAGAACACCTTAAAGTTCTATAATAACAACAAAAACTAATTATTTAGCTATATATTTCACCTAACATTGTAAGCATCTTCAGGCATCACAGGTAAATTTTTTTATTACAAAATCATAGTTGACTAGATAATTACACAGACAAACAAAAACTTAAATCACAGTTAATTAAAACTAATTAACACAGTCAAATAACAATTAAAAAAAATAAATTAATAAAAACCGAACTGAGATAAACAAAAATTAATAATAGATAATAGCTTATCTATTATCAATTTTTGTTTATCTCAGTTCGGTTTTTATTAATTTATTTATTTTAATTGTTATTTGACTTGTGTTAATTAACTGTGATATTAGTTTCAAGTTTTTGGTTGTCTGTGTAATTATCTAGTCAACTATGATTTTGTAAAAATTTACCTGTGATGCCTGAAGATGCCTACAATGTTAGGTGAAATATATATAGCTAAATAATTGGTTTTTGTTGTTATTGTATAACTTTAAGCTGTTGTGTTTAAATTCCCTATCAAGATGTGGGAGTTCTATAAAATAAATAGTGCTACAAAAGAGAAATTACAAAATTTAGTTCATTATGAGTTTTAGATGCATTTGCTCAAATATAATTGTTACCAATATTTTAGTTTAGTATTTGGTTTTATTAGAATTTAAGTTCTTAAAACTTAGTTTATATGATTTATTTTCTTAATAGTTAGAAATAATTAAACTTCATCTTTCATAACCTGTCTCCTCATCTATATCTATCTATACATTGTAGATAACTTAATCCAACATTATCTCGTTTAAAAATTAAAATTATTTGCATCGCTCCTTTAATTTAGAATTAAATTAAGGATAAATAAATATAATATATACATATATTATATATATGTATTATATATATATATATATATATATATATATATATATATATATATATATATATATATATATATATATAAATTAATTTAATGTATAATTAAATTATATATTTACTGATTTTAAAGTTTCTGGAATTTTACCACTTTTTTAGATTTTTGGTCATATTGACTCCAAATCAGTTTCATTCTTTTTATTATTATATATATATATATATAATATATATATATATATATATATATATATATATATATATATATATATATATATATAATATGTGTGGTGTGGTGTGTGTGTGTGTGTGTGTGTGTAGCTGTTAGCTGTCCTCCAAAGCCTTGTTAATTGTTTAGAGACAACTGACTCATCATTTTTCTTTATTTATTCTAAAACAAATCCTTAATTTATTTGTTATGAAGTATGAAGTATTACAACTATTTATACTTGAATATATTATATATATATATATATATATATATATATAATACATACCTCGTTACTGTTGATGTCACTTCCCTTTACACAAACATCCCCCATTCTGAAGGTCTTGAAGCCATTCAATTCTATTTAGATCAGCGTCCTAAGCCCCATATTCCTTCCACCTCCTTCCTTCTTCAACTTACCGAATTTGTTCTTGAACTGAACAATTTCAGGTTTGAAGATAAACACTATCTCCAAATAAAGGGTACAGCGATGGGGACCAGGGCAGCCCCCTCATACGCTAACCTTTTCATGGGTAGAATTGAGACCCTCTTCCTTCAATCCCAATCCCTTCAACCTCTTCTATGGCGTCGTTTTATCGACGACATATTTTCCTATGCCTCATGGCCTTCCTGCCCTTGAGAAATTTATATCTGATCTAAACTCCTTTTCCTCACTCCGCTTCACCTCAGAATACTCCCTAACCCATGTCACGTTCCTTGATGTGGATGTCTATATCCAGGGTGGCAGACTGGAGACGGCAGTTCACATCAAACCCACTAACCTCCAACAGTACCTTCATTTTAACAGTTGCCATCCCATTCCCAGAAAAAATCCATCCCATTTTCCCTTGGTCTCAGAGGTAACAGGATCTGTTCCAATGAAGCCTTCCTTGATCGATACATTGTCTCATTAAAGACCTCCCTCCTTTCCCGAGGATATCCCTCCCACATAGTTAATGCCCAAGTCACTGCCTCTCTTCATCCTAGACCTCCTCGACCTCTTGCTCCTCCCGCTTTTTACCTCTTCACTACCTACTATCCTGGCCTTAGAATCCTTAATACCTTCCTTAAAGACGGTTTCGCCACTCTATCCTCGAACCCTACCACCGCCGACCTCCTACCCAAACCTCCTTCAGTAACCTTTAAGAGACCCCCTAACCTTCGCAACCTCCTAGTTAACACCAAACCTCCTTCTCCACCGGCACAACCTCAGCCTCGAGGTTCCCATCCCTGCAATAGAAGGCGCTGCTTTAACCTGTCCCTTGATGAACCCCTCTCTCTTCACCAGTCCTCCACTAATGTTTCCTACCAAATCCTTCTTCCTCTAACTGTACTTCTAGAAACGTGGTATATTGCCTTGAGTGTCGGCGATGTGATTGTTTCTACGTAGGAGAGACTTCAACTCCTTTACCTACGCATTAACAATCATAGAAACTCATGCTTGGACTTAAGGAGTGATCTACCTGTTTCAGTACATGCTCGTTCCCATCAAACATCCTCTTTTAATGACCTCTACCAAGCTCGTGTTCTAAAAAAACTTCCTGAAGACACCCCTACTCCT
>JACMZG010001897.1:5841-8341 GCA_018340805.1 Microvelia longipes | reverse complement strand
TTATCTATAATAAATTATCTATGTTAACAATGAACAATGAATCATCTATTGAAAAATAAAATCATCTCGGTTTAATTAAATTCATTAAAAAATAGAAAACTGAACTCACTTAAAGAAATGTCACTTCTAATTTAGTTTGAGGTTTTTTTAATTTCTTTAAGTTGTCAGTAAAGTTCTTATTTTTAAAGGTTTATACTTATGAATTTGTTCCGCTATTTTTTAAATTACCATCGATATTAATAGTGCAAATTTTAAATGTGATGAACTCAATAATTGTGTTAAGTCTTAAATATTTTAAAGAATTAACATTCCACCAGAAATTGGGCACAAATGAGACACCAGGTAATATTATTTATATTACCAGGTAATATTATTTATATTACCAGGTAATATTATTTATATTACCAGGTAATATCTCATTATGGAGACCAATAATACAAATAATGTAAGAATTTACATTATGTTCATTAAGAATTTCTGTTTTATGTACAAATATAAAATGTGATTAAATGTCACTTCCAATGTTTCAAATGAATTTTTATTATTTTAACCTGATGCTTTGGTTAAACCTTCTTGGGATGATTTTAATCAAGGATTAAAATTATACGAAGAGGGGAAAAACTAATGCTTACAGTCTAGATCGTTTTAGTTTAAAAAATCTTGACAGTCAAGTTTAGACACCACTGATTCTTAAGAAAAAAATCCCTGCAAGAAGGGAGCGGGAAAAAACTGTGTAAACAAAATCAGGTTATTTTACCCGTATTTTCTTGGCGATTGTTTTTTACATTTCTTTTGTGTAGTTTATTTTAAAATATCATTTTTAAGATTAATTTGAAAGTAGTTTTCAAAACGATGTAATCAAAAGAAGAACCACAAACAAAGTGAACTATTGCCGGGAAGAAGGTTTTTTCCCCCACAGCGGTTATTGTGTTAGGGATTTTTTTCTCTTTTTAAGTGAGAGGTTGGCAGTGGCTTCTCTGATTGGTCAATCCCCAAAATACTTATGACCTTGGGGATTTTCAAACTAAATGATAGACTGTATAACCTGGTATGAGAGGAGGGGAATATACCCTCTGCCAATGATGGGTTAGTTACAAAGGAGGCAACAGGTTAGTCTACTTGCACTTAATACCCTTAAAGAGTTCCTTGACTCAATCTTATTACAAATCTATCTTCAAACAAATTAAGATAACTTATATTATATATAGAACATATATATACATAGTTTTATATTATAGAACATTTTTTGTTCCCCTTGAGGAGTGCTATCACCTCCTTTTCTGGTGGACACTTATAATGAAAACACCCTGTGTATTATATATATATAATTATATATAATATATATATATATATATATATATATATAGTAATATTTTATATTGAGACATCTGAAACTGTTCCAAACCACCGGGACGCCCCCCCCTTCACACAAGCCATCTCATAAGCAAATTTTTCAAAGAAAATTTGCTTAAAAATGAAAAAAACATGAAACAGCTGTCAGTATGGAACTGACATTAACTTATCATTACATATTTGAATAGAGAGCACCCCTTGGTCCTCTGTGCATTAGGTTTATTTTGGCAAAGGATACCAAGGTACAAATAATAATATATATAATAAAAAGATCTTTATTTTAAAAACTAACTTACAGAGAGCATAAAATCGTCAAAATAACAAAAAAAAAAATCAAATTTTACTGTTTGAATTTAAAAATTCAGAGACAGAGTATAGAGGGTTATCTAGAAGATAAGTTTTTATTCAACTGCAGTAGGAAAGATATGATAGTTTCCTAGTCTCTTCAATCAATTTATTAAATAGTTTCACTCCTAAACAGCCAAGCCGTTTCTGACTTGGTCAACCTATGAGTAGTGTCATCATGTTATGTTGTTCCTGGTTGGATACTTATGTTGGAAAGTTGCATACTCACTCTCATTTTGTTGAGTTTGTTTTGTTGTACAAAGGATACCAGGTTATCTAAATCTGTGCTTGGTTACTTGTTTACAGTTATCTGTCACTATTCAAGCTTTTAACAAGGTATCTTCACCAAAATTTGCTTATAGTTGAATATCGTATGAACTGTGCTACCTGCAAATGTGTTAAAGTTGTTAATAGACTTTCGTTATTCTGTAAATATATAGGAAAAATAATTTGTTCACACTAAAAATAAAAAATTTCAAAAAACATAAAATACAGAAAAATGTTCAGATCTATTTTAAAGTTGGCACTGATGAACTCTAACATAGGATTAAGAAATGTGCGAAGTGTTACATTTTTATCAGCTGCAATGTCAATTAGGTTATTTTCAATTCTGAGGAATAGCTAAGAAAAGTGACTGTGCAGTGGTTAAGATGAGCATACCCAGTCTGATAAGGTGACTAAAAGTATTAAGATAAAGATTCCAACATTGAATTTTCTTAAAAAACTGAACCAGCCTCTCTCTCTCATATGATTTTATAACCATTATTCATCGTAATAAACTCCAACCATGACGCCAGATTCA
>JACMZG010001896.1:72148-85709 GCA_018340805.1 Microvelia longipes | reverse complement strand
CTAAATAGTATTGAATAAAATAATTATGAACTAAATAAATAATAATTTAAAATAATATATAATTATATAATAGTGAAAAATGTAAATATTTAATAACTATATATGTAAATACGTTCTCATTGAATTGGATTATGTACTGCATGGTGAACTAAAATGAATTCTTATAATTGTGACATCAATGATTATTAATATTTTTAATGAATGTAGCAGGCAAGACGAAAAACCCATAGTATAGATATATATATTGAAGGTACCCTCGTGATATTGATAGAATAATTTAAATCAAAAGAAACAACAAGAATTAACGTTGTATATATAGTATAAGATTAATAGAACATGTTGCCGATACCTGTTGTGAGAATAGGCATTACTTACTTTCAACTTAAAAGTAAATTTTGACTAGATATAGTGCTGAAAGTTTTAATTTATAGAAAGAGTGTAGAAAATAAAAATTTTTTCTATATCTGAAAATAATTTATAAATATGTTGACCAAGATTGAAAATAAGTGAAAATAGAAGGTGATTTATCAACAATACTATGATTTTATACGGAGATATCACCAAAAACATTTATCGCAAAAAAGTGTTGCAAGACCCATCTCAAAGTGTATGGTAAGTACTACATCTCAAAGATTTAGTAAGTATAAATAAATATGATTATTTATATTTTAGGATAATCTATGCTTCTTAATAGAATTCAGTGTAATTGTTTAGATATATTTGTGATAGTGTTAATGATAATGGTGTAGTTATAACTATTGATGTAGTGATAGATAATATCATTGTGACTTGTTAGACGTTTAGCTTCTGCTAAGTATAATTCTTATTGATCTATAGAATGTTAAATATCACGTATCTTATAAATTGAAGATGGTCTTAAAAGCAAATTGATTGAGATTGTATTCATGGAATATTCTTGACAGGTTGTTGTGGAAAATTCTTTTGCAACATCGATTTACATAGATCGCTGTCTAATTATTGAGATATTATAGATAAGTACGATATGATCTTGTTATTCCTTAAAATACAACAGATTCCGCTCACGTTTTTGTTTCAACCTCAGTTATGTAATACAACACATATGATACAAATCACAGACGTGTTTCGACGCAATCAAATTGCGCATTTCTTTTAAAAAACATGGGGAGAGATAAGGGGGGTTGTTATGTTATGTTCATAATGAAGGTGTCTGGGTGCTGTTTTATATTATCCAACATTCTGTCATATCTCAATTACTTACATGACAGGTTCTAATTATTTTATCGCAGTTTACTCATAGAGCTAAAATATAACTCAGAATTTCGATTATGATAAACTTCTATTTCGTTATTCCTCAGAGAATTATTAAGCACACGAAATTGGCGTTAAAATCGCATGATGTAAATTTCTCAGAAACATCCTGAATAATCTTATATAAATGAATTTTAGTTTAAACGCATCTAGACTAGTGAGATCTTTTATTCTGTGTAGTTTATCTACAATGGAATATAATATTTTCAAATAAGTTGAATGTAAAAAGAAAGTATACGACCAAGGTAATATCATAAAACTCGTATGTATATCTTTTGTTATAAAATAGGTTAAACTTGAAGAAGGCTAAACAATAAATTGTATAAGAGATGGAAAAACTGTAATCTATTAGCAGGTATATCTTATAATAAGTATAAAATGTTATAGTGAAGGTATTATTCAGCATGAAACGAAGTTATAGATTGATATGGATCCATATACTAATTTTTATTTAAATAAGGTAGATGAAAAGAGGGATTTATGAGTTCTCGGAAGATTTTTGTAAAGAAATATCCTGATCTTATATTAGAATTGTATATATGTGCAACGCAGGAAAATTAGTGTTGTCAGGAAAAATTATGGATAGTATATACTTGATGCTTAAAAGAAATAGATACTTGAGGTGTTATAATACTATTATATTAACTAACAAAAAATTTTATCGTCTAGAGAAGTATGTGTCTCTGATTAACTAGTGCTTATAAAAATGTTGGTGCTGATTCCGTAATTGACAAACTATGAGTGACTATAAGCGAACGTCACTTGAGTGGATAGTGTTGTGGTAAGTGCTTATTTGAGAATATTATATTGTAAAATATTGGTAGAGTCATAGCTATGGTGTGTGAAATACCAGAAATCATTTAAAAGAATTGGAAGAGATACGATTCACTTGCTTTCGATTTTGAATCTCCATGTTAAAAGTTAGAATATAGTAATACACAAATAACGAAGGTCGCGTTATTAACTGGGTTATCAGGTTCATAATTGCACCAAAACAGATATTCAGCATAATTCAGAGGTGGATTTAATCTCCAGTGTGTATATAATTTTATAAAATAATTTCGAATGATTATCAAAATCTCGCGAGATACTTTGAAAGTGAGAGTGCTCATTTGGAGAGGAGACAAATACGGTGGTGCCACGAAATGGAAAGTATGATGAGTGATTAATGTGTTAACTCGCTATGGGAATAGATTTAAATTTGATGCATGTAACTGAGGTGAATATTTTCGTAAAGTTGCTTTATGTAGATGATCTGTCTCGTTCATCTAGTAAGGAAATATTCTTAGTAAATTTGAAAATTTTAACACAGATCGTGTCTCTGGAGCATAAACAGCGTATAAGTAATTGCGGGAAAGACTGTCAGAGGAGTATATACTTACTCAAGCCGGATATGTCATTTAGAATGTGTAAAATATAGTCTATTGCACTGGGAGATTACGATAATGTTATTCCCGTTTGTGAGGAATTAGAGAATGGTACTCTTTTTAGAAAAAGACATATGTGGAGGGTAAGCTATAAAGAGAAAGAATTTGTTATTCACACTGTTTGGAGTATAATAAAGATGTGTAATAATAATATTTTTTTTTAGAAATATAGTAGAAAAATCTACTCATATTTTTTAGAAAATATAAGAACATCAAATAGGCATAGAGATCTAAAGAAAGAAATATTAATTATATGAATTTTAGTATTTGTATGAGGATCGAATAAAGGATGACATCTGAATATGTGGGTGGGGTTTAATAGACATGTAAAAATATTTTATTACGAAATTTTGTTGGCATCTCGTATAATAAATAATGTAAATAAAACTAATGAACACAAACGAGAGGGGTCTTCCCACCTGACTCCCGAGATCTTAGAAGTTTTATTTCTGGAATGAACTGCATTCCATAAAGTTTTCATTTCGTGTTTATATGTGTCAAAAAAATAATTATATTTCGATATGAGAAGCATATTATAAGTTACACACCAGTACCGCAGTTCGAGTTTAAGGAACGTGCTAATTAGACACAAAATGGTGAAGAATTGTGTAGGATGTCTAACCAACTCACATTGAGAGCTATATGAATGATTTTGAGTGGTTAGCAGTAGAAATTGCCTCCAATTGACCAAGAAAAGGAGATGGGTTACATAGAGCATTTCCGCATCTCACCAGGATTTTTTATCGAGAGAAGGTTAGTGTGCTAAGTTAAAGTAGGGAGGGGGCATATATTAACTGGAAGTCTTATCCGAATGTATCGATGAGTTTTTTAATCCCTTTCAAGGGAAATGATAGACGCAGATTATGTCGCGAGGTGAAGATGTTTAACGATATAGTTGTTTTGTGTTTTCACGGTCGCATGAGTAGAAGTAGTTTAATGTGCCGATTCATAGTGAAGTAGAAAATATGTATTTGGAGGAGTCAGGAAAAAAAGCGCAAGTGGGGTCATATGTTAAAGAGTGTATTTTAAGTAAGCAGGTGTGGAGTCAACAAACTCTAGCATCCTAAATAAGACATTCTAAACCTCACCCTAATACTAAATTCCGTATATGGGTATCCAAAATCCTCAAATTTGAGCAAAGCATAAATTCCCTAAACATTAGATAGTTTGATATGAAAGCCCGCAGACAAGCAGTTAGGTTTGGAGTAGGTTTGCGTAGTTTTTATTTATTAACAAATTTCAGGGGAACACGAGGATGTTGTGATGAGGTTTTTTCTAGAAGAAATATTTCGGAATTGCCAATGTATGCTAATGGTGGTCAATTGATACCCTCTAAGAAGCTATTCCTATGTGGACTTAATTAGAAATATCGTGGGGAATGTTTATGGGTTCGTGGAATTAGATTGGGATACGAAGAAGGAAGTAGGAAAAATGTAAAGTGTCTTAGTGAGGGTGTAGGTAACGCCGTCTGTGCGATATATACCGATTTGAACGCGAATATTGGCAAGAAATACCCTATTGCGCATTTAAGTCGGGCGTTTTTAAACAGATGAAAGACCCATATAACAATATTATAATGTTTTCCTTTTTAAACAACTTAATAATTGGTATCAATCCAAATATATAAAATTATGTACGTGATTTTTTGATCTTGTCATGATAAGAATGGTATTTTAATGCATAAGTTTAACTTATAACAAATATATACATCTTATATAACTCTACACTGGAAGTTCCTCTTGAAAATTTGTGTGGAGTGGTCGCTGATGTGTAACTATCTCTGTTTCGATCATGGTGCCAAATTAGTGATCTAGTTGTTAGTTATAATAGTATTATAAATTATTCCCTCCGAATACCGAAGAGAAGTTGTTGTTGTAGAAAGTAAGTGTTAATTTATAACCATAGCGTTACTCTTCACAATTAATGGTATATTTATATCGATTCCACACCGTAATTCGCCCTAGCAAAATTTAGATTAATTATTAGAATAAAATACAACCACAAATTCTAGCCGCCAAACTTTTACAAAAAACCTAGATAATGTAAATGCAGTTATTTCCACAGAGTTTTGGACTCCTTCTTGGTATGTTTAATATCTAAATAATTTCTTTTATAAATTAATAGATAAATTATTAAAAGTTTTAACCAATCATTGCATGGCCTTATATATGTTTCTTTTAGTTCGTTGACTTTCCGTTCTTTACATGGTATCTCGCGAATTTGTTTTGATTAAAGTTACCACGTTATGTGATATAATTGAAGAATTTCTTTTTCGTTATCATAGTCTTATTTTTTTTCCAAGTCTAGGACTTTTTGATATGAGTATTGTTGTATCCCTTATTGCTGTATAATTAAATAAACTAATTCTCATATTGTTCTAAGATTTTAATAAGTGTTTGTGATATAGATTTAATGTATTTTTTATTAGAAGCACATCGGATTGCATCGGTGGTAAACTTAACTTGCATACCATAAGTTCAAAGGACCTTTTGGTTTAATAAAATGGTACGTATTGTATGTTACATACTGGATATTCTGCAGTTTGTTTTCACTTTGAAAAAAAGACTTGTTTGTGTTGCAGGCCTGCAAGATTATAGTTGTAAAAATAAAAGTGCTAAATGTTCAAAAGTTTGTCAAAAAAAAAGAAATAAAATTATCGCGAGCTCAAAAATGTTAAGATAAAGTTTTTGTTTTAAATTTTAAGCTTCCCACACCTTTACATTCTAGTAAAAGAGTAAGTATCAGCTATACCATACCAAACTCACAGCCCCTAAAATATTTGCTTTACTTACTTGTAGTCACTTCGATATCAAAAATAAAAGGTATTAATTATAAAGAATTACGTATCCACAATACGCACAACTCTGCCGGTTTTGACAACCATAATTTGGTGAAGACGAATATAAAATAATTGTATGACCGTAAAGGGCTCCCTCATGTGGCTTACTCCCAAATCCGCGACAACCGAATATCTAAAGGATTCGTACGCATTGAGGTGTGTGGTTGTATTGTTTTGCACGAATTAAAACAGTTTTTTATAGTTTTGTGGAAATTCTTGATAAACTAGGATTATGTCTCACATATTACGGATAATAATTACATATGGGTAAGACGGGATAACTTATGATCCTAGAGTGCAATTTCATGTAGATATAGATTTCCAAGAATAACCAGTGAGAAATCGAGTACAAACGCTTATGAATAAACGAATTGGCCTCTTATAAGCAAAAATTGAATGAATAATATTTGGATGTTGTATTCACGATAAGCAGATGGTACGGATATTTGGTGTGGAAGTAGAGTAGGAGGGTTCAGAAGAAATGCAAAAAATATAGGCCATAGCTTTGTTAAAGGGACTTACCCCCGATAAAAATCGAATATATAAATTTATATGGTCAAGAGAGATGCCACAAAGGAAATCTATTGTAAAATTTATAATAAAAATTTTTCCATTACATTTGTAAAAATTAAATTTAAATAAATGCGCAAAATGATTTACCTCAATTGAGAGATACAAGGAGACTAAGATTGGTAATTCCATTAATTAAGTATTTTTGTGTAGGAAATACAAGAATTTGGTATGTAGTATAACAATAATAATTTCTCCGAGAGATATTTAGTTAGTGAGAAAAAAATTAAATTTTTTTAAATGAAGTTGCGTGAGCACAAATAAGGGGCTGCGCCGACTGCTCAAAGAAAAGCCAATAATGGAAATATTTATTATATACTAAGAAAATTATTTCAATCAATAGATATAGATAAATCTCCTAAAATACGACTGAAGGTATTATAATTAGTGAAAAAAATGATATCTCCAATAATATGTACTAATCGCATTAGCTTTGTGTAAGTGTTGTAGTAATTATCAATAGGAATTAATTATATTACTCTCTGGGTGTGTGGCTACGCCATAATGATAAATTTTTTATATGATCGTGGATTGAGAATGTATAAACAGGTTATCTAGGAAGTATGTTATATTAGGAGAAGGACACAATTTGGAAATATCAATTTGGTGTGTAATATTTTCATATTTCGTTTTATGGGCACCGCGCGAAAATTCAAATTTTTGTTTGGCTGGGAATACATGAATAATTATATTGGAGGGATGGAATACAGTGTGTATAGTTAGATTATTATGATGTATTGTGTGTCATATGATAGGTAAAATTTTGAAACAGAATATTGTTGTGCTGGGTATAATTGGAACAAATTCAAATTTTACTTAGTTAAGAGATACAAGGTAGTATAGTTTAGCAGGAATTTCAAATTTTTTTGTTTATTGGCTGGTGAATTTCCAAATTTTCTCGATTCGTTAATGGCGGGTGGAATTTCAATTTTTTGTTTGAGCGCTCATGGGAATTCAAAGTTTTATTTATGGCGGGAATTATCATAAATTTTTGCGTTTGAGCAAGGAGAAATTATTCAAGAATATTTCTGTGTTGGCACAGTGTAGGATAATTTCAAAGTGATCATATGGATGGTGAAAATACATTTATAGATGAGAAAGTTACCAAGTGTGTGTATGTATTATTGATGTTTTAAATTATTAATTACAATTATTAATTAATATTAAAAATTGTATATAGTGTATGCGTTTGTAAGTGTGATAATTGATAAGAAAATTATATATAGATAACATAGTGTTGTGTTGTTTAATTGGAAAAATTTATTTTAATAGTATGGTTACACAAAGTATATTGTTTAGAAGGGTAATATTAATAATTTATCGATTTAAGCAGGAGAATTTCAAATTTTTAGATTTTGCGGAATATACAAATTTATTGTAACATTTTAATAATTTTATGGCGGGTTAATTATCATGATATTTTTTCGTTTTGAGTCTTTAAGGGAATAATTTTCATAATTGTTTATGTTATTTTATTATTGGCTTATTGGGAATTTGAATAAATTTTCGTTTGCGGAACAAAAGGAATATCTTAAAACTCTTTAAGTTTTGAGACTTGAATATTTTCAAAAATAATCATATGGAGGAATACGATTTAAGTCAGAGGGAATACTTTGTGTGTGGTGTTATCTCATGGCAACCCAGATGAAGAGATCAGATTACCAATAAAAGGCAACTGATGAACGAATCCTAAAGCTCTTAATCTATAATTTCATTAGTCGAGGTTTCCACATATGTCCAAAGTCACTCGATACATTGGGCTAGTCAAGATATTAGTGATTCAAGTGATTAGAGAATCAAATTAAGGTAGGAAGAAATTCAAGATCTTTCGGATCAAAAGTGGGCGCAGTACCCTTGAGGGATAGTCGGTGAGAGGGGCTATACCCTGGGTTAATTAGTTTGGAGAATTTAGGTTATGGAGTGTTGCATCCTGGGATGTGAAAAAGAAGATAGGGTGGGATGATTACCCCTGGTTATACGGTTGTGGGAATACCATGTCCAGAATAGGTTTGTTAATACTAGTAATATAAATTTAATGTATAGTTCGTATACCATGGCAACGCAGTATAATATCGGTTATAGGCAACTGATTGGACGTTCATATAGCTCGCCCAATCCTTTAGGGAATGTGTCTATGTGAGGCCAATAATTAGGATTCGCTCTATCTTCGGTTTTTTCATCACCAGTGTTTTTGGAATTCGCCTCTTGTATATAGGAGCAAAAATTACTTGGCATATTAGCCATATATATATAGTCACATTTGCCATCTTGGAATGGCCATCTTGGTAATATCAACCACTTTATGGATTCGCTCCATCTCCTTTGGTTATTAGACATATTATGGATCAGAACCATACTTGGCAATTCGCCATTTTTCCGCCATGTTTGGCCATCTTGGATTTATCCACCATTTTTATGCATTTAAGTTGCTTCCCCATGCGCTTCCCCACTGCTTCCCACTGCTTCCCACTGCTTGCTTCACCACACTGCATTCGAGTTGCATTCTAGTTGAAATTCCATGTTTTTTGTTGTTTTTTTTTTAGAGTGGTAGTCAGGTGAGTACAAGAGGCTATATTATAAGTGTGTATACATATTGCATGGAGTTATATGCCTATTGGAGCAGTAATGATTTTAATGGTATATTATATCTGTTTTTTTTAGATATATTTATAGATTTTTTTTATTTTTTTAATTTTATTTTATTTTGTTTTATTTAAGTTTTTTTTTATTTTTTTTTAATTTTTGTAAATTAAGATTTTTGTTTTTTTATTTTTTTTTTAATTTTTGTAAATTAAGTTTTTTTATTTTTTATTTTGTATTTTTGTTTAGTTTTTTAATTTTTTAATTTTTGTAAATAAAGTTTTTTAGATTTTTAAATATTTTTATTTTAGTTTTTTAATTTTTTAAATTTTCAAAGTTTTTTAATTTTTTTAAAAAATATTAATAAAATAAAATTAACAATGAAAAGATTTATTTAAATAACAATATACATTATAAATATTCATGGGCATCAAGACATTCCATAATGTTTTCCTTCAGCATATCATATATTGTTCTGTTTCTGTCCTTCGGAAAGTCGAATTCAACTTGAGCATAGTTTCTTTAAATATATCATCGAAGCTGATTGAGGAAAATCTTGACAGTATTGTTTCCCAATACTGGTCTGGATCCATGATCTTGAATTCTTCTTTCTAGTTCCGGAAACAATTCATTTAATATTCTTCTTGTCAAGCCTAAAAAGGAAAATTAATTAAAATAATAAGTAAAAATTGACTTACCATAATATAACCCATTCTCTAATATTCTTGTATTCTGAAATATGCCTATATTCTGACAAATCCTCGCGTTCTGACATTATGAAAAACTGAATTTATTTGATAAGTATCTTCTTTTATACAAATATATTCAACCAATCAAATCAATCAGCCAATCAAATCAACCAATCATACCATTTAAGATGCCGACGATAATGAACAACTAATGGAATTCAAGCATATGTTGTGTATGTATTCAATGACTCTATAGGTATTTATGTATGTTTTTAATGAAACTAAAGAGTTTACTTATGTATGTTTTCAATGCATTTATTAATAAGTATTTGTGTTTAAATATTATTGATAATTAAAATAAACTAAAAAAATCTCAAAAATTTTAAATGACAAAAAAAAACACAATTAAATAATAAAAATTTATTCACATAACAAAGGCCCTAATGAGGGACCATTATACATTCTCAACCATTTCTCTGCTTTTTTATAATCTCTTCTACTAGTTGTTCGCATTTGCGCTTCATCTGGTATGACTGACTGGCATTCTTCATATTTTGAATCATATTATCTAAATTTAAAATGATAATTAATGATTAATAATAATAAAATTAAACATACTGTGAAAGATATATTCAATCTTCTAAACTCCACTCCATTCTTCTTCATCCATCTCCTCTATAAATTCCGTTATGAAGGTAATTTGCCAATATAAATGTGGCACTAATACCCTTCTTCTTGTGATTCTTCTTCTTCTCTGTTCATCTTCTATGGATTTCTGTATAATTAATATTCGAATCCTTCTTCTTCTTCTATATTAATATTATGGATCTCTACTCTAGATACAATTATTCCTTCATCATATTAAAATTTTGTAGGTTTTCATTTATATTTTAAATTTCGTTTGTATGATACTCCCATTTTTTTTAATAACTAATAATTAATGAAAAATTCTATATAAATTTAATATATATGCAGGTTTAAAAATTTACTTCGATTCAACGTAATATATTTAATATTATTTTGAATTTATTATAAATTTATTTTTTGAAAAAAATGTGTTCATAATTTAATATGAAACATTGCTTGTATTTCTTTGGTGTAATTTTATACTTTTATAGAATTTTATTTCAAATTATAAAATTATTATTAATATTTATGATTTGATATTATCTCCGCATATTTATCAATATGAAAATTTTTGATTATTTAACCTGTTAGTATAATCAAAGATTTTCCTTGTTTGGAAAAGAGACATATTTACAAAATATTATTTGAAATATTTTTAATATTAGGAATATACTCAAATTAATTAAGTATATTTCAAATAGTAAATTTCACAGATTGGTAGTAAACATATTAGAGATATTAAATGTTATATTTTAATAAGTGAAATATATTATATGTATTTTAATAGAGCATATGGTGGAATTATATTCTATATATATACTTTTTATATGTTAATTTTAAATATATGGGATATTATTATGTATTTCAATTAGATGGACTATAAATAGAGAGCATTTTATTTAGTGATATTTATATAGAGGATCTGTATATATTATATAAAGATACTATTATCTTATATATAGTTCTGTTTTAATCTTATATAAATAAATGTAATGACAATTAGAATATTTTTATTATATATATGCAAAATAATGACGTATATGTCTTCATTTGTGTAACAATATTTAATTGAACGTCTATTCTTGTTTTTCAATCTTAGTATGTAAATTTAATGTCAGTGATTGGTTATTTGTTCTACGGTATTGTAATGATTTCATAGGTATATTATACATGTTATTCAATTAAAATTTCCATGACTTCTAGAAACTTTATAGAAAATATTTATAATAATTACATAATATCTAGTAAATTTCTGTAATATTTTATACACTTCTAGTTTTTTTTTGTAATATTTTATACCTCTCTGGTAAATTTAATGTAATATTATATACATTCTGGTTATTTAAATAATTTCACTCGTAATAATTTTAAAATACACCTATGGTAAATTTATGTTAATTAATTTGTTAATACTTCTAGTAATTCTAGTTAATAATTTGTACACTTTCTAAGTAAAATTTTTGTAAATATTAATATTATACACTTGGTAAAATATTTAAAAATGTTTTGCGACTTCTGGTAAATTTTATTAATTAATTTTCCCTATGTTTTTACATGGGAATTTGAAAATCTTTGTGACTTCTGGTAAATTTATGTAATATTTTATACACTTCTGGTAAATTTATGTAATATTTTATATACTTCTGGTAAATTTATGTAATATTTTATACACTTCTGGTAAATTTTGTAATATTTTATACACTTCTGGTAAATTTATGTAATATTTTATACACCTCTGGTAAATTTTTGTAATAATTTGTACACTTCTAGTAAATTCTGTAATAATTTGTACACTTCTAGTAAATTTTTGTAATAATTTGTACACTTCTCAGTAAATTTTGTAATATTTTAACTAGTGTCTGGTAAATTTTTGTAATTATTTTATACACGTCATAGTATTAATTTATGTATATATTTTGTATTGAGATGGTTGCAATATTGTAAGTGTATTTATATTGTGTGTGCGTATTATTAATCATCAAAGATTCGGATTGTTTGAAGAATATTGTAGAAATAATAATGATTGTTGTATATTTATTGCATCGCGTATTTTCGCATGCTTATACTATTATTTGCTAGCAAATCATTTTGTTTTGTAAAATTAATTTCAACATCCAATTTGAAGGTTTTGTGATTTTTATACTTAAAAATATTATATTTATTATTATTATAAAAAATAAATATAATTCTACTCATTTAGAATGAGATATATTATATGTTGTAAATTGTCTGTGATTGTATATATATATATTATAAATTTCATGCCCCATGAAAACCTATAATATCCCATCAATTATTATGTAAAAACCTTATTCGTCGCCCTCATGATGATCCATATCAAAGAAATATCTATAGATGTTCAATATACAACCGTATCATTAAATAAAGGTTAATATAGTTAGAACTATAGGGTATTTGTATAAGTATTCAAAAATTATAGAGTAGATTTATAAGAGATTCATTATAATGTAGGGGTTTCTCAGGCGGCCCTATTTCCTAAAGTTAGACACCTATAGGGTATGTTTATATAGCAATTGATTAGTGGGGTACTTGATTTATTAGTAAGTAATTTTCACTTATAACAAATATAGTGTACCTTTGCTATAAGGAGACTTCATATAATGTATATAGTATTTTTTATAAAATAGACATCGCCTATATATAATGTAGGTATTTTGCATAAGTATTTCATTAAAATATAGAGTATTTTTATTAAGAGATTCAACAGGAAGTAGCTAGAGTATTGTTTATAAGAGATTCAGTATTAATTATTTAGTTGTGAGAAGGTATTTTTATAGAACTTATAGAGGGTTTATTTTTATTAAGTTAATTTGCATATTAAACCAAACTCTATAGTGTTATTATGTTAAGGAGATGTTGGCACAAAATTCTAAACATACTACTTTAAATAAATTCAAATATATAGTAATTTTTTATAGAACTATTTGCAAAGGGATATTCTATTGTTCGAATAGTGAGTAATGATTTACCTTAAAAAAATTATAGTATAGAGGTTGTAATTTGTGATAATAAGATAATTTCCATTATACGAATAATAGTGATAATTAATGTTTTTAATTTAAAATGAATTTGACCATTTATATAATACTTATTAGAATGTATAGTACATTGAGTTAATAAGGAATTTTAAATAAGTAATTAATGAAACTATAGTTATATTATGAGAGATACATAATAAATTTAAATTGTCCTTATACATACAACCTGATAAAAATTCCAATATAAAACTCCCATATACAGTAGTAGGTACATTTTAGTCATAGTATCTCCCCATAACAGGAAAACAAAAGACACCCCATAATTTATAATTCTTTAAATAACGTGTCGTACGCTCATCTCTCCGGCCCCCCATTCGTTAAAGTACTATATTTCTTCCTTAACTATTCAAAACGTTGTGTTCAGAATTTCAAAGTTGTCAATTTCACTATTACAGCTCTCAAATTTCTATGTGGTATTGGAATGCCCTCGTAATACTTCCATCCTAAAGTTGTATTATTCAGCCTGCGAATAAACTAAGA
>JACMZG010001896.1:21175-72138 GCA_018340805.1 Microvelia longipes | reverse complement strand
TGACTATATTGTTTCTTAGTCTTATCTAATAAGATAGAGGCAATATGCCCCTTCTCATTGCGTGACGACCAGAGTTCGAGACTATCATATTAAATAGGGGCTTACAGACTTAAACACAAACCAGTAAACACACTCAATACGTAGACTAATACTTGTGTCCTCCCTCTTAATTAATAAATTACATTTTGACTATAACTGATAGTTAATATGTTGAGAATATCAGCAATATGGTAGCTATTACATCACTTGATAAATTAACCATAAATAATTGTAACACGGTTCACTAGCAGTTAAATAGCAATTAAACTCTACGTCTCGTAAAAAAATAGTACTATTTTATTTCAATTTTTACTTTCCCTTATTTATAAAGAAGGTAGTAAGTGGTCAAACAGGAAAAGTATTGTCTTATAACTAAAATTTGAATTAATCGTTTTAATTTTTTTTAAGACTTTCTAAACAGTTTTTACAAAGTAGTCTGTCTGTAGGTGTGTCTGTTGTCATCGAAGCACAGAGTGTGTATGCAAGAGAGTTAAAAGTTCCAACTTACCAATCAATTGGTACAAGATTCAATATTTAGGCCTAGCTCTACTTTCCAGAAAAATAATTTTGATATGACGTCATTATCCAAAGAAAACAAAATTCTTAAAAAAAACATAAATTCATAAAACACGTTAAAATATTTGAATTGATTTGAAATTTGGCTCGCACGTGGTTAGATTTAAGTCCCACATATGTGCTAGAATTTATCTCATTATCAGCATTAGTCCAATTTTTATCGAATGACTTGTATAATTGTTTTAACAAATGCTAAAAATCTAAACATAATCCAATTAAGTTTAAATTTTAGTAAAAATAGGAGTTTTAAGACCACGCGAGTTGTTTTTACAGCTGCCCATCAGTATATATATATATATATATATATATATATATATATATATATATATATATATATATATATACATATCTGTGTGTGTCTATGTCTTTGTCTGTTGCCATCGGATTTCCTATAGTATGCTAGACATTTAAAATGTAGTAAAAATTCAATCTTAGTGTTTACTTGTGCTGACGGAAAAATGTTTCTATGACGTCATTAGGCGACAATGATGATTCAGCAAATCTTCATAAAACCCATTAAATCATCGGATTGACTTAAAATTTATGAATCCTCTTTCTAAAGTCTTTAGAAAGACTAACAAATTACTAAAAAAATAATTACTTAACGTTAATTACTTAAATTTCGTTTCACTTTATTACTAGCATCAGTTCAATTTTTACAAATGACAAGTTTTACGTTTTTAAAGAAGTAAAAAAAATCGAAAAATCATTTAAGTGAGTTAAAATTCCTTATGAGTGTATCCAATTTAAGAAAACAATAACTCAAAGGATATTATCAATACGGCTAGTATATATTTTTGTCCGATCATTCGTGATAAGTACTATCGAGCGAGTTCAGTACGTGTATGGGTAAACGCTGGGATTAAATGATTCTTAAATGTCAGAGGACGAACGAAGACAATCCGAAGTAGTGTGGATGAGAGAATAGAATCTCATAAAGTGTGGAAAAGTTTCTCTTAAAATATATTACCTCTAACAGCAAATTCATACTTGCATAAAATATTAATAATTAAATTTCATTAATAAAATTACTTGAAGACTATAAAGATGTCACATAAAAAAAAAAACATAAAAACTAAGTTCGTTTCAAAATGGGAAAAACTTAATTAAAATATTGAAAATTTAAAACAATATAAATTTCAATCAGACCAAAGTCTAAAATTATATATGTATAAGTTATTAAGTCAATATATTATAAACTTTGATTAATTTTATAATTAGCATCTTTCTTAGCTCCTTTCTTTATCTCTTTAGAAGATATTTCTGTGTAGGTGAGAGTCAGCACGTAGGTATGAGTTTTTTTTGTGTTTGAGTGCTCGTGTGTTCACATAGTCTATTGTTCAAGTGTGGAACATGTAGTTAAGGTAGTCAAAATTTTATTTGCTATTCTCTTTATTCTTAAAATAGAATTAGTGTAAAAACTAAGCCAAGTCTAGCGACAAAATAGTAAGATCCTTGGGATATGCTAAGTTGCGTATTCTTGAAATTCATAAAATGACATGTGTCCTCACAATAGACGGATTATAGTGTTATTAACACTAGCAATTGATACAACTCAAGGTATTATTTAATAGAAAAACCATGACTATTACACAAAGATCTGGCTTTTTTTTAGTTTCATCATGGCATTTTTTTACATCTAGACTTTTTACATTTGTAATACTTCATGTATGTGTGAAGTGCTCGCATATTATTTAAGTGCTTTGTTAAATAATATGCGTATGTACGCGGGTATGTGCGTATGACGTCCAGTGAAATACGCATAATCAATGCTTTTATGTACAAATAAGAGTGACACACATACGTGTTCTACATTCGATTATACGTGCAGTTAGGTACAAAGTCAGCGTAGTTAAGAACAGAGTGTTGTCAGTATAGTGTAGTACAGTGTAGTGTAGTATAGAGTGTAGGCAGTATAGAGTAGTATAGTACAGTCAGTGAAGTGTATAGTACAGCTTAGGCAGTGTAATGTAGTATAGAGTAGTATGGTACAGACAGTGAAGTTTATAGTGCAGCTTAGCAGTGTAGTGTAGTATAGAGTATTATAGTACAGTCAGTAAAGTGTGTGTAGTACAGCTTAGGCAGTGTAGTGTAGTATAGTACAGTCAGTGAAGTGTATAGTACAGCTTAGGCAGTGTAGTGTAGTATAAAGTAGTATAGTACAGTCAGTGAAGTGTATAGTACAGCTTAGGCAGTGTAGTGTAGTAAGAGTTATAGTAAGTCGTAAGTGTGTAGAACAGCTTAGGCAGTGTAGTGTAGTATAAAGTGTAGTTAGTGTAGAAGAGTATATTGCCGTCAATTAATTGTAGTACAGAGTGTAGTCAGTATAGGGTAGTATATAGAGCAGTCATTGAATGTAGTACAGAGTGTAGTCAGTGTAGAGTAGTATAGAGCAGACAGTGAATTGTAGTACTGAGTGTGGCCAGTATAGTGTAGTAGAGTGTAATGTAGTACAATGTGTAGTTAGTTTTGTGTAGTACAGTGTTGTCAGGGAAGTGTAGTACAGATAACTGTTGTATGAAGAATAGTACACGTTAGTCAGTTCAGTATAGAACAGAGTAGTCATTGTAGTGTAGTACCGACAGTAGTTAAGAGTACGTTCCTTCTATATTGTGAAAGAATAAAGCGTCTAGCTGTTTTAGTATATGTTGTGTACACATGTATACAACAATAACAATATTTTAATCAAGTAGCTATACATGGTGTAATGTTGAATGCAATGTATCCGCTTTTCTAATATTAAGATAAGACTTTTAATAAAAACACTTTTTCCTTATCACCCCCAAGCCGAGTCAAAGTAAATCGATACATTCTCATTGGCTAAATGGGTGTATTTTTCACGCACACTAACCCACACAGACACTCCACACTGACATCAAAAAAGTTTTATGATATACTCACTCTTAATCAAAATACATAAATCATTCAGGGCAAGGAAAAAAACTTTATTTCTGTGCATTTCCATCTTTTTAGATAAATTAGAAAACGGGAGATATTGCAGTATCACGACATAAGTAATTAATTTTCACGAATCTCTAATCTGGTAAATTAACTTTTTAACTCTGATTAAAAATTTAAAATTGGCAAGAAAATGAAAATCGGGTAAGGGGTACTTCGGAAAAATTTCCTATTCAAATCGGATTCGATACGCTCGTCCTTACTCGTCCTTAGGTAGTAATAGTAATAGTAGTAATATGGGGAGTGGTAGTAACTACCAGGCAAGTAGGCCACGTGGTTGGGCCCTTTTTGCCAACTCCCTAAGATAGTGTTCTACTCCTTTTAATTTCAAGTGTAGGTATATTTCATCTAATCTAGACAGAAGAGCCGTGAATTTCTATGGTTCCTCTCATGCTTTTTCAAGCAATCATACATATTTTCACTGACTCTTATAGTCAAGTGAAAACTGGGAACAACACGTGCTCTCACTGTTAAACCAAACCTCCACACACTTTAAACTACAAGGCAGAAACAGTATAGTATTATAATGAATCTACAATGAGGGACCTAAATTTTGCCTATACCCAGTTTCATTTAGGGTAAGGGATCTTTAACAAGTACCTGACAACGCACAGGCTCGAGACCACAGGCTTTACGTCCTTTCTGAAGGACGTGATACGCAGAATTTTTATCCCTCTCATAAAAATCCTAGAGGCCCGTGGTGGGATCAAACCCATGACTAAAGTCCATTCATTCTGTGTATTGCCCGCGTATCTTAACCACTACACCACGGGTGACTCTCGTTCTCAGGTAATTGAAATCATAATTAATTTTCCATAATGACTTCGGACTCGTTTTGCTCGTCCTCATACAGTAAACACATTTGTTTTATTCAGGGACTGACCTCGCTCAATCCTCCTTCATGTTATAGTATAACACACGGTTGAAATCAGTTGAAATTGTCCGAAAGAACCAATGAGGTTGGTCCGATATCAAATGGTGAACTAACTAGGAGCAACTAGGAATAATCTCATTGGCTCCCTGGCATTATTTTCCCACGCTGTCAACTGATTTTAGCCGTGTGTTACAATGATCCAAGAAAAATCGTAAATATATCGTCTTGAAATAAAACTTATTTACATTATATAAAGACATACACTTGTATCAAAATGACATGGTCTTATATATGATAAACGTGCAATATTTTAGGGTTGGTAATGTAAAATATGTAGGTATTTTGCTGCTTAAATTTAGTTATTCCTTTGAATTGCTGCAGAGGCTACTGAACAAGCCCTGTTTCAGCATGAAAAAAGCTCTGCATTGCTACACTCTGCTGATAAATTGTCATTGTAAATTGCTGACACTCGATTTTAAGTTTGTTAGCCTTTGTGACTTACCAAGGGGAAAAAGAGTTTATCTCAGCAAAACAATTTATCAACAACATCTCGTTATTACATATTTCAGTTCGTAGAATTGAGTCAGTACAGTAATAATATGTATTTTTCACAGATAATAAATAGGAAAATAGTGTATCACGTGTAAACCTGGCGGTCACCATCAGTGCCGGAAAGTTTAAACAGGAAAACCAAAGAGAAAAGAAAAGATACGTGTGAAAACTAAATGAAATGTTAAGAACACTTTTTATACCTTTATATGCTAAATGAATATTCTATACAATAAAATACTTTGTTAAATATAAGTATCCATTTATAAATGAAGCATTACTTAATTAAATTAAATAAATACAAACTAAGTAATTAAAAATGAATATTTCACAAGGAGAAAGTAGATTTTCATTAACTAATAGAAAACTGACCCAAACGAGTGCTGTGTAAGAGTCATTTTCAGAAACATACATTAGTTAATATAAAATAAACCCCTCTAAGAACTGTTAGACTTATCTCCAGACTCTCTAGATTCACGAGATTAAAATTTTGTAAGTTTTAATCATCTCAGAAGATTGGAATGATTTTATCCGTAAAACTATCTTATAAAACTCAGGATAATAAAAATGTACAAACAACTTTGTTTTTCAAAATAACTTAACAAAGTCACTTGAGCCACCTAAATTGTCTATTTTTACGTGTTTTAAGACTTCCAAAGTGGTTTTGGCAATTTTTTCAGAAAATTAGGCTTATGACTACTCTAACCCCAGGCTGTATATAGTACGATATGAACCCCACCCTTAGAAAAAGTAGATAACATACGTCGTATTCTCTAATATGCCCTTTTGACAGCCCCAAAAGGGCTTTATCATAAGGGCATGATAACGACCTACGAGGGCGATATCACATTGTCGGCATTAGTTTAATTTTTATGGAATGAGTTGTGCTTGTTTATTAAAAAATCGTAAAAAATCGGAAAATAGTCCAATTGAGTTAAACTTTGGTACAAGTGTATAATTTTACGTTGTAAATAAGTATACAAAGTTTCGTTTAAATAAGATAAGAATATCTATGGTTTTTGTTGGATCATAAAAAATAAGCAGCATGATGCGTGGTCATTGCCTGGATGGTCTGCTGGTAATGAAACGAATGTGTTTACTATCTGAAGTATTTAATCTCTAAAGACGTATTGCAGATTTAATTTGGTAATTATTGTACTCTGAGGACGAGCGAAGCAAGTCCGATGTAGGGAGGATGAGCGTAGGGAATTCGATGAGAAATAGTTCCGAGGCACCTCGTACCCCATTTTCCTACTAAAGTTGCGTTAAATTGGTTTCTGATGAGATTAAAGGTTTCTCAAAAGAAGTAAGGCAAAGAAACCAGGTGGGTTCCCAAAACTGGATTGTTGTTCCCATGACGCTGTTGCAAGGGCCTTCACGTCCGTAGGGACTACTATTGTTCAGTGTTTTTGTTCCTAACCCATTGTACCATCTTTACCTGCCTCAATATGTCCTAGGTCACCCTCCATACATCCTCCTACGCAATCCATATCTTTCCAACAGATGAGCATGGGTTTTAAAATTAAGTATTGTCAATCAGTGAACACCTATTGAGTACAAAGGACAAAAAAATCAAAACCTACAGATTTTCAAGTTTGACCAGTATTAAGATTCAATGAATGATACAAAGCTCACATTCTACTACCACTGTAATATGAAGATAACCTTTATTTACATAGGCCATTTTAGTGTTTTTGACCTATTCATAGGTAAATGGGTAATCTTTAGTACACAAATTTTACATTTGATAAAATTATGCTTAGTGAATAAATTTCTTTTATAAAATTAGCAAAAAGATACTAAAATTTAATAAAACATATAAAGGGGGATAACAATTACCAAATAATATCTATGAAGAGAAATTTTAAATATTTTGGAAAAGGGCTTTTCATAGAAAAGCAGATGTGTGCCGTGAATTTGTAGTACACGTCAAATACGAGTATCCTCAATTATCCGAATTGAAAAAAAGGATCCAAACATCAATAAATGTTTTATAAATAAATAAACAATAAATATAAATAACTTTTGTGTAACTCATATTGAGAATGAGCTAGAATGGAGTTCATCATAAATAATTAAATGAGAAGTCTCCCCACAAAATAAAAATTTTATTGGCAACACGCTTTCAACCTGGCTCAAGGCCAGACTAAATTAAAATCTGAATCTAATATCTAAAGCTAAAGCATAGACTTACTCTCCTTTCTTTTATTCTTCAACGATTTTGCATGATGATTGCCTCTAGCTACGTGAAAGCGCTTGGCCAATAAAGTGTTTATTTTGTGGAGAGACTTTTCATTAATTATTTAGTATATAAATACATTAAATTTATACTCATTTCATACTAACATAGGTTAAGTTCTAGCAAATTACAACATAGGCTTAAGATGTTTATATGTATTGTTTAGAGAATTAAGGAACTCCCTTTTTGAAGCGCAAGCTTTATGGCACAGAGGGCCTAATGCAATACTTTTTGTCATATTTAATATTATGTAGTCCTTTTTTACTTATAGAGGTATATTAACAAAAATACGTAAAGGTAAAATAAAGGGGGATTATTTCCACAAACAGACCTGTAGCCAAAGAAACGAACCAGAGTGAGGGGGGATCCCCCCCCCCTCCATAAAAATTTCACTCCTCTGACGAAGTAGTTTTTAGCGGAGTTTCATAAATATGGTGTGAAACATCGCACTTCTGGGATTTTGGTTTCGCCACTCTCTACAAGTTTTCGTAGGCTACGAGCCTTATATACACAAAATTCGTACTACCATGTTTTGTACGAAGTGTTTGTGCAAGCGTTCGAAAGTTAATGTAAGACATTAACTTTTAAGACAATTTTCTAAACATCCTCTGGCCTATTTTGGCCCACTTTGCCTATTTAAAATATGCAGGTCTTTTCGGTTTGATTTAAATCGTCTTATTTTATAACCAAACCTTACCGTAAAATCTTACTGGTGAAATTATATAAGCTCTACTCAATATTAAAAAGTATCACTTAATATATATCGCGCAACTCCAAGGTAATTTTATTCTACTATCCATATCAGCACCAAGCATCTCCATATATAAGAACAAATTATATTAACATTTTAAAATGTCACAAAGCAGTTACAAACGACCTATTACGCAAAACAACCATCTACAGCCAGTGCAACATTTAATTCAATCTAATTTAAATTAACCTTAATACACAGCCAGCCGTATTATTTTAGATTAAGAATGTACCTATAACTCCTAGTAGATTGTTTTATCTTTAAAAGGGCAAAGACTCAATTTTATAAAATTGCGTTCGTAGTAGAAAAACTATATTAATTAAAATATTATCTATTTGAAAAAATGCGATCTTAAAAGTAAATTACTTAATAAATAATAGTGGAGTTCTAATTAATTCAGTATTAAATAATTAAGTGCAAGTGATGCAATTAAATTTAATAGCTTAGGTAATAGGTTAAAATAGTAACGAAATTTATATTTTCTTAAGTATAAACTTTAAAGCAAATTAATAAAAACAATCTGTTAGTTTTGATTCTGTTATTTGATAAGATTTTAAAAAAATTTCCCTGCCTCCTGTAAATAGAAAAAAAATCATTGGAATAGCAAAACAAAGGCGATCCACTTTGATTATATTACTATCAGGAAATGCAGTTTTCTTTTAGCGAACCAAGCTAAAAGCATTTAGTTTTACGTGCTACAGATAGATTAGCCTAAAGTGCGGTTTAAATGAAAATAAACACAAAACCCAAGACTACCTATAAGAGAAAGAACTATGAGGTAAAGTCGAACTATGGAGTAAATAAAACTAGAAGTAAAAGGATGGAAAAGAATAATTATGGAGTAAAGAATAACTATGGAGTAAAGAATAACTATGGAGCAAAGAATAACTATGAGTAAAGATAACTATGGACTATGGAGCAAGAATGAACTATGAAGTAAAGAATAACTATGGAGCAAAATAAGTATGAAGTAAGAATAACTATGGAGTAAAGAATAATATGGAGTAAAGAATAACTATGGAGTAAAGAATAACTATGGAGTAAAGAATAACTATGGAGTAAAGAATAACTATGGAGCAAAGAATAACTATGAAGTAAAGAATAACTATGGAGCAAAGAATAACTATGGAGCAAAGAATAACTATGAAGTAAAGAATAACTATGGAGTAAAGAATAACTATGAAGTAAAGAATAACTATGAACTTCTGCATAATCATACGAGTATATGCAGATTATGGTTCAAAGTCTGAAAAGAAGCACTAAACTTGGCTGTCAATTTGGATAGATTTTTAAAGGCAGTGAGCATTGTTTACACCATGGGTTATTCAAATACATACTTGTTCTTGCTTAATTAGTTTTGCATAACATTTAGGGCAGTCATACAAAGTTCAGTTTAGTGCGTTCCTTAAAAAAACCTCCCCTGCAAAGTGACAGCCAAGTAAACGTGCTGCTCCCACTATGACCCACTATGAAGCATACACTGATAACCTGGGCATGAATTAATCCGAGCAAAGATTAGGGAGCAAGAAAGCAAACATTTTTTCTTTGTAAATTTGTTTTTCCAAAACCAGGGCCCCAGAGTTTGAATACTCGGATCGACTCCGGACTAGTTTTATTCTACTCCAAAAGTATGTTCCAGAAATATGAAAAACTACACCCTACTCGATATATGTTGTTCACTTATAGAATTTTTAAATTACCGATTATTTACCACTGTTTTTACGACTTTTTGGTAGAAAAAAGTCCAAAAAAATTTTAGAATGGTCTTATAGACTCCAAAAATTTTGTGGCCCTTACTCGAAAAATATTTTTCATTAACCGTTATTTTGGTTCCTTATTATTCAACACGAGTTTTTTTAACTTTGTCTGTATGTCTGTGACACAAAGGTGCACAGACAGGCACACACAGACAGATAGACAACACGATGAAAATCAGTCATGAAAATGGATAATTATGTTGAAATCTCGGTTTCGGATATTTAGGCTGAACACAATACGTTTTCCTTATACCTACAGTAGTAGTAGTTGAGGAGTAGTTTCTTGGCTCTGATAGAGTGCGTATCAGTTCTCCAGCACTAGATGCACTAGTACAAAAGCAGATTTTTCAATAATTCAATACCACTGTATGTATCATAAAGATGTCAAAAATAAAACAAAAGCAAATAAACCATTGAATACTGAAACTTATATGGCATCAATTAACCAAGAAGCATTTACTAAGCAAAATGTTAGAGCATTCAGTAACATGCTAGATATGAAGAAACTAGCAACATCTTCAGATTTAAAAGCATTAACAGATGTCATAAATAAGTTGACTTTAATGCAAGACAGGGGCGATTGAAAAATTGATGAATGATCAATTAAATAAAAACTTAGTTTTATATGGCGTATCCTGTGAAGAAGAAAATACTGAGAGCAAGTTAAAAGAAATATTTAAGGAAAAATTAAAAATAGATAAAGAAATAGTTTTAATAAATTTCATCGGCCTAAGAGCTCCGAGAAAAACAATATCCATGGAAATGGAAATCCTATAAAAATTACATTGTGTAATGAAGAGGATGTAGCATTAGTTTTAAAGAATTGTAGTAAACTCAAAGCTACAAAGTATGCTATCCAAAGAGATCTTGCAGCCTCTACCAGGATAAATGTTCCAATATAGTTAAAGTAAAAAAAGAAATTAATAAGAAAAACGTTATAATTAAAACATCAATAATAAGACATGAACTTGTAGTAGAGGGAGAAAAATTTGTTTGGTTGGAAGGAAAAGGTCTCTTTCATGTAAACAAAGATTTATACAGATGGCTTAAAACTACTAAAGAAATAACTAAGCTGGACTTAACTATGTTGTGCAAAGAATATTGACAAATGAAGAAAACAATACATAATGTTTCAAACCTGACTCAAAGGACTTCAAAGGATGAAGATAAAAAGAAAACGTTAAAATAATAACGTTTGTCAAGAAAACTTCTTTAAGAAAATAAAATAATGAGTTTCAAAAATTAAGAATATATATATATATGTATGTATTATATATATATATATATATATATATATATATATATATTATATATATATGTATATGTATATGTATTGTATATATATATATATATATATATATATTATATATATATATATATATATATTAATATATATATATTATATATATATATATATAATATATATATATATATATATATATATATATATATATATGTATATATATATATATATATGTGTATATATATACATATATATATATATATATATATTATAATATATATATATATATTATATATATGTATATGTATATGTATATGTATGTATGTATGTATATATATATTTATCTATTATATACATATATTTATAATAAAAATATTAAATAAAAATTAAAAAAAAATTTAAATAATTAGGAAATATGAAATGTCAAAGTATTTTTGTAAAAACTAAATGAAAAAAATGAAAAAATAAATAAATAAATTAGTAATTAAATAATAATAATAATATTTAAATATAATTAAAAGAATGGTTAAATATTATAATATATATATATATATATATATATATATATATATATATATATTATATATATATGAACAAATGTTATAACACTATTTAACATACCTATTAAATGTTTTGTAAAAGAGTTTTGAAAATTAGAATATAGAACAAAAACTTAAGTTTATATGATTATAAACTTATAAAACCACAGCTCAGGCTGATTTAGATCACATCTTTCTTTTTAATATGAATTTATAAATTCTGTAAAAATATGTATAAATGTAAAGGTATTTAGATCTAATCAATGGTTCATTCATTCATTCACAGTAGTAGTTAAGGAAAAGTAAATAGAACTTTAAATAAAAAAAACTAAAATGAATATAAATAATAAAATATGTCCAAAGTGCATTTGGGCCCATCAAGGTATTTACCTTTTAGGGGCATTCTTGGATTGGACGCATCCACTATATTTAAGGTACTAATTGCAACATATGTTGGGTTACGAATTACTGTCCTCGGTAACGAAACCAAGTGCATTTTTGATCACGGATAACAGATCCAGATAAAACAATTACATCATTTATAAAATTCCACAAAAATTACGCAGTGCCCTAAAAAATTACACAATCGTAGATTAAACCGAATAGATTAATCTGAAAAATTTACTGAGAGATAAAAATGAAACTCAAATACAGCGAAATCAAGAAGTTCAGTGATGCATTGTGTTAAAATGGCATTTAGTTGCTATTTTTACCACTATTATAACAAATATTGAAAGTCTATAAATTAGAAACTAACTTATTTTAATCGTTAGTAAAAATATAGGAGTTAAATATAATATGATTATTATTTAAGTTGAAATAAATTTTAAATTAGATCTGTATAGTAAAAAATACTTTTAGTTAACCATTGACATAAATAGTTACTTATAATTTTAATTTTGAATGAACTTTTGGTGTGTTGTATATAGGTATATATGGGTGGTGTCCGTCACACAATGTTACCCAATCAGGGAGTTTGAGGTTCGAAACTCGGGTAGGATAAATGGTTCGCTAACGAAGCTAGAATATCTCGTTCCTTGTGAAAAAAAAGAGCACCATTATTTAATCTAAATATGATTGTTCTGGAGCTGACTCTGTGAGCAGAGAATTTTTGATGTGATATTTTAAACTACAGCTGTTTTAGGGAAATGAAGAAATAAAAGAAAAGCAATCACCTTAATTTTTACTTTTTCCTTATTAATACCAAAGTTATATAGGGAAAGTATTGTTTTAGCAATAAAAATCCGAAACCGAGATATCACTTGAATTCTTCGTTTCAGGTGTTTTTAAAACCTCCTGCGTGGTGTTAACTAAGATTTCTGCCTGTATGAGTGAGTGTATAGTAGATATAAAAGATAAAAAATGCTGGTTCCAGCCATTACACTTTTTATTAACAAAACACCCCTAGGCTCTTGGTCTATTATCTTAGTTTTTAGTGAATTTATGCTTATAGATAGATTTGTTTATGAATATAAAGATTTATTATTATTATAAATGATAAACTTATATCAATGGTATACTACAAATGAAAGCCTGAAGTTCTGAGTACTAAGTTGAATACTTTACCTTCGCTTCATAACGCCCAATAGTAAGAGAGTATTATATAGTTAATTAGTCAGGCAGACATTTATTTGCCAATCCTATTATGTTACATTTCTTTTCATGTACAGAATATACCTAAGTCATGTTTTAAAGAAAAACCCTTATTAAAAATTACTAACCGCAAATATTAAAATAAATTAAATCATTAGCATTATTCCTTACATTACAAAGCGTAATACTTTATACTAATTAAAATAAATTAAATTAAATTGAAGCGAAGTTTTAACAGTGTAACTTACAAATTAATTAACAGCAAGTGTAATTTCTTAATCAATGTTTGACCTGCTTCTTACCTGCAACACAAGAAAAACGAAGGAATGAATAATTTACATAAAAATATGAATGTCAATTTAGCTACTACTACTTTAGCTTCAGTAATCATTGAATCATACTTGACAAATTGTTTTCGGTAATAGATAGAGTCAGACGCAACACCACGTGACTGTCAAGTCAACCCAACTTTTATATATTTATTTATATAATATATATATATATATATATATATATATATATATATATATATATATATATATATATATATATATATATATATATAATATATTCTCAACATCTCGCGATTTGCAAAGTTTCGTTTCAATTTGAGAACGCCTTCAAGAGTTATCGTTCGACATACGAAAGGGTAGGAGCTCTTTCATACATATAAATATATATTTGTGTGTGTGTGTTGCTATTACCAGTCACTTTTACTTCCGTCATCCACATACTAATAAGCGTCATTTTTATTATGAAAATTTGCTAAATGAGCCCTTTGACTTTTTGATAACCCTAAACCCCTAATAGGTACACGGCTATAGAGGAAAAACTGAATCGATGCCGTTTTCAGAACTTCGAAGGGCCCTAAATTTTCCTGATATGAAATGATAGACCACCTGATCCTTTATCTATCAGGGAGCCGAAAGTCAATCTTGCGGGTTAATCCTAGGAAGCTCAATTGTCACCTTTTTCTCAGAGGCTCTTGACTCGAGGATTGGGTTTCTATGATAGAAAGGTTGTCAAGAGCTATCCTATTGTCAATAGTTGATGACAAGAACCTATTTTGTTAAATAAAGTAACAATTGTATTAAATACATTGAAGAGTTCTTCAAGTGTGGTATTTTATAGTGTTGCAACTATATCTCAATAATTTTACAAATTTGAAATCTTATTGCAAAACTATTAGCTTCTGTAAGTTAATCTTAATAATGTATAATAATTCAATGATAAGTATTAAAATAATTTGTATAAATACTATCAAGACCTCAAGTTGATAATACTATATTAGTTACAAGCTCATAAGTCATAATCAAAGTGTGATACAAAACACTAACAGTAATAAATACCATTATTATAACGAAGTTAGTATTTTTGTGATATAAAACAATAAATTATATGACATTTGGCCTTAGAATACATAAGTTATACATTATTTATCAAGGTTACAAATAAAATGATTACTCTATATATAACAAACAGGATACAATTGTGGTCATAAATAATCATAATTTATTTGATACATTTATAACGTTGTTAATTACACTAGCATACGTCAAAACTGTGTTGTATATAGACCATACTAAAAGCCGACTATAGTCAGTCAATAGAGCTCTATTCAATCAAACAAATATTTTAGTTGATTGATTAAAAAACTGACTAAATAAGATTACAAATTTACTAAATGAGATTACTGACTTACTAAATGAGAAAAAGATAAACAGAGTGACGAGGAGAGGTAAGTTCAGAACAAAAAGGCTGATGAGTTAGACGTAACGAAACAGAGTGGGACATGACATTATGTCCATCAATGATGACGAATAACGAATGATGGAACAGTTTCCAGATGTAGCATTGCATTTTAATTTATCCATTTCCTAGGTCTCTCACACACAATTATATTGTGTCAACTATTCATGTTTTGCAAAACACGGTAGTATCAAATGATACATGTTTTGCTTGCCAAGCATGATGGCGGTAAGAGAGCACCGCTCGTCTCTGTTTAGTACTTCACTTTATATTCTTCGGAATTTAATTGAAGGTCAGAGTGAGTTCAGGCTCTATCGGCGCCCTGGATAAGAGAGAAGTAAGACGAAAAAAAGATAAACAGGAAGACAGGGTAAACAGGGGGGGGGGAAGTTCAGAACAAAAAGGTTAAAAATCGGGCGTGGGATATACTCAGAACTTTTCCTCACCACGTTGGACTCGCTTCGCTCGTCCTAAGATTTCAGTTATGATAGCGATTAGGATCACCTAGTAAGTAGGCCACGTTGTTGGGCCATTTTTGCAAACTCCCTTAGATAGAAGATAGTGTTCTACCTCATGAGTCCTAGTGCAGACATTTTTCGTCTAATCCACAGAAGAGCTGTGGCTTTACTATAAGTTTCTATAGCTTTAACTAGAAACAACACGTGCCCAACTGCGATATTAAGCTTTCAAGCTCTCGAAACCATAAGGCAGAAACATATATAATTTAGATAAATTACTGTTGAGGGTCCTAAATTTGGCCTAAAGCCAGGTTCGTTTAAGGTTAGGGATCATTTACGAGTACCTGATATCGCACAGACTCGGAACCACTGACTCAACGTCCCTTTCGAAGGACGGGACGTGAAAGGATTTACATCCCTCGCATGAAAATCCAAGAGGCCCCGACCGGGATCGAACCCGGACAGTCTGGGTGGCAGGCGCGTGTGCTAACCATACACCATCGGGTAGATAGTAAATATATTCGCTTTATTTTCAGCGGTCACCCAGTCAGGAAATACTGGGATATATATACAAGCCATTCAATAAATACATAACAAATGCTGATAATTGGTTGAACTTGGCACATATGTTAGTCATAGACATTCATGCATGCCAAATGTTAAACCGATCAAAAATCATTCCAAGTTTTAAAAATTTTCTAAATTTTAGCTGAGCCGGTTAACGTCTTTATAAACAATTTATCATCCGGGTAGCACAATAAAGATTGATTTTCATACCAAGGTTCAACTCTTTAGCATAAATACACTAAGAGCTACAATGATAAAAGAAACACACATATACACTTACACATACAGACAGACAACTTTATAAAAACTACTTAGGAGGTCTTAAAATACCTAAAACGGAAAATTCAGGTCAAATCCCGGATTTGATTTTTTGGCAAGCACAAATACTTTTTACACATACCTAAAATTTATAAAAAAAAGTCAAATTAAAATTTAATAATATCAAACATATTAAAAATAGGTATTTAAACTTAAAGCTATTAAAGAAATGATTGAAGAAGAGAAAGAAAGAGTTTGCAGAGAGGTTTCTTGTACAAAATATCAAATTAATTAGAAGAACCTGTATAACTTTTAATTACAAGTTTTAATACAATGCCTCTACAATCCACAGCAGCCATGTTTAATTAAAACCTGGATATTAATATATTAGCTCAGAGAGCAACCTAAGAGAGCAAGATATTCCCTTTACTTAACAATTTTATCTTGTTTTAACAATTTTTCCTCTTAGCAACCATTCCAATTTATAATAATTAATTATTAATAATTTATAACTACTTATTAATAAAATGTTTATACCGATATTAAGGTTATAAATCTTATTATTGTAATGATTTAATAAGACAGGTATGTATTCAGATTTGGAACATATTACAGCTTATGATTAAAACTACCAAGTCCTTAACAGAACATTATAGCACAAATCATCCGTTTCGATGTACTGACATAAGACTATAATAGATCCAAAACAAATATCAAATATTGCGCAAAACATATACAGATCGTAGGACCAATGCGACAGCTGGCTCGAAGAACCTATGTAGGACTAAACATCCAACACAATGTCCAATATCTCACAAAACTTATACATACAGCTTGTAGGACCAATGCGAAAGCTGGCTCGAAGAACCTATGTAGGATTAAACATCCAACACAATGTCCAATATCTCACAAAACATTCAGCTTGTAGGACCAATACGACATCTGGCTCGAAGAACCTATATAGGACTAAACCTCCGATACAAATGTCTAGTATCTCACAAAACATATTTAGCCTATAGGACCAATACGATATTCGGCTAGAAGGACGTACATACTCTTAGACTACTCGAAGGTCTGAGATAGACCCCGCTATCTCTACTTACGTACATACTTAAAATTTTAGGGTATAACAAGTTTCACTAGTACACTGAGAGAAAAAATGGGTGTTTTCGGCATCAGTCCTACGTTCATCACAACAATTGTGCCAAAAATCCCATCTGCTCAAATTTTTTCTCTTCGGAGCAATTTTTTTTCTCAGTATACTTGTACTCTCTTCTCTGCTTCATTTCAAATGGACTAAACACCCAATTCGAATGTCCTATATAGCGAAATAACATACACAGATCATAGGGCAAATAAGACATCCTACTCGAAAGGATAATACGGAAAAAACATGCAGCTAGTAATAAGAAACAACATAGCAACGTAAAATTTGGCTTGAAACAAACTTAATTTAAAGCACTACCAAATCACTAAACGTTCTCCCTTTAATTAACGATATAATAGGCTATAATTCGTTTACTCAACAATTTATGTTAAAAAAATGACATTTAACATTTTTAACAATAATGTTAAAAAATGAACATCAAAATGTTTAAGAACAAATAATTTTTTTATATAACAAAACCTACAAGTTATAACAACTAAAAGTAAACTGTTAAAATTTCATCACTCAAAGTGAAAATGGGATTATTCTGTTTTTCACATCTCAACAACACGATTCCCTTTCAAAAGGGAATAGAATTATTTTATCTTGTATTTCCCCCCTATTAAAAATAATAATAAAATGAATGACACACTACATTATTAGACGGGACAAGTTATAATGGATTTTTAGCACCGAATATCATTTAAGTTGTTTTTGTAGTTTTTGGCTTAGTAGAGGTTAATGGTTTATCAAAAATCATCCAGGTTTTAAGAGCTTTTTAGTAAGAGTACCTTTTAATAGATTGCTGGGCGAAAACGTCAGTAGTTTTGTTTTTTAGAACCCGTATACTTGATATCTGAAAACAAGCAATATGCATTTAGCCTGTTACATATCTATTTAATCACTTATATACTTTTAATGGAGACGTCAAGTAGTTGTATACGACTTCATCTAGTTAAGTTCTCAATGTCAAAGTCATATAACATTATAATATACTTATATTCACACCTGCGGTTTAACAGTAGAGTGAGATATCTAATTTTTCTTTATTGTCTTTTATATTTAAATTTCTTTCTTTTACTCTGTCAAAATCTCCTATCATAAATTATACTGTGTTATTTACACTCATACGTTACATATACATTTCCAGTGTTTTAACTAATAACTTTTAACACGTAATAACTTTTTAACCACATGTTAAATTGTTAGGATGACATAACACTTTTGCAGTAAACTCATTTATGTCACTTCATTATTGATACGTATATTACAATATAAATATACTAGTAGGGACATTTAGTGTATTTCTGAGTGAATTTATAATGTTATACGTACACTCTATAATCATTACCATAAAGGTGGTGTTATGATTTTTTAGATTAAAAGAGTTCAAAACACCATTGAACATTGAAAAAACTGAATGATCATTGAAAATATATAAAAAGATAAAATAGCAAAAAATAAGAACTAAGGTAGTACGTGAGGAAAAAATAATTAAATATTTAAAAGAAAAGCATACTAACTACATCGAAAAATTACTCAATAAATTGAAGGAAAAAATATAAAAAAACGAATACAAGGAACCTCGGAACTTTTCCTCATCACATCGGATTCGCTACGCTCGTCATCCCTGCTTCGGGCTCGCTTTGCACGTCCTCAGAATATACAATTCACCACATTTATACTGTAACACATCCTCGGACTCGCTTCCTCAAATAGTATACGCATCTGTTTCATTCTCAGCAGTCACCCATGCAGCACTGATCACAATCAATGCTACTTAATTTCTATGATCTAACAAAAATCGTGGATATCCTAGTTGCATTGAAACGAAACTTTGTGTACTTATTTATTAAGTTAAAGTATACACTTGTACTTAATGTCAACTCTTGAATCATTTCAAATTTCATGATCAATCGAATTGTATCATTTTTTGATTTTTTTTACGTTTTAAAAAACGTAAATAACCATTTCATAAAAATTGAACTAATGCTGATAATGAGATGAAACTTGGCACATATGTTTGTCTTATACATGGATACATGCGTGCCAAATATCAGTCCGATTACATAATTTGTTTTAGCGTTATATGATTTTTCAATATTTTTGCTGAGTTATTATTGCGGGTTAATGACGTCATAAAAAACTGCAGCGGTAGATTGATTATTCTGAAAACTTTCAATTCTTTAGCATAAATACACTAGGAGCTTTGATGATAACAGACACATACACACACACACATACAGATAGACAACAAGGAGGCATTTAAAACACCTGAAACGGATAATGCCGGTTTCATCACAATACTTTTCTTATATACCTGCGGTTTCTTATAAAAAACGGGTACGGGGTACCACGAAAATTTTCCTCAACACACATCAAATCCGTTACACTCTTCCTCCCACCTTCGGACTCGCTTCGCTCGTCCTACGAATTTACAATTTGTTAAATTTATATGAAGGAAAATAATAATAAAATTAGGCACGGGGTACTTCGGAACTTTACGTCACTACATCGCATTCACTATACTTCTCATCCCACCTTCAGACGCGCTTACCTCGTCCTCAGATAATTACATTAGATTTATTCCCAGCGGTCTTAACGTTTATAATCAAAAAAAAAATATATACTTGGCGTATTGAAACGACAATTAGTACACTTATTACGAAACGAAATATTCTTGTACATAATTTCAACCCAATTGATTTTTTTTTTAGTTTCTTATCATTTTTTTTTAAAGTATACAAGTCATTCAATAAAAATTGAACTAATGCTGATAATGAGATAAAATTTAGTACATATATTAGCCTTCCGTATTACTACAAGCGGGCCAAATCTCAACCCAATCAAAACATCATTCCGCGTTTAACACATTTTCAAAATTCTTGCTGATAGACCAAGAGCCCAGGAGTGTTTTGTTAATAAAAAGTGTAATGGCTGGAACCGGTCTCAATTTTTCGTAAATACCTTCCTGAACAAGGATCTGCAATTCTGCCGACTCGTATCGGATGGGTGTCCCAGGCAGAACGCACTTTAGGAGTTAAAGGTTCTGCCTGGGACACCCATCCGATACGAGTCTGCAGAATTGCAGATCCTTGTTCAGGAAGGTATTTACGAAAAATTGAGACCGGTTCCAGCCATTACACTTTTTATTAACAAAACACCCCTGGGCTCTTGTCTATGAGTCATTAAAAATTATTTTCCGGATAGATTTTCGAACTCGGTTTCAACTTTTTATCATAAATACGCTAGGAACTACGATGATAACACACTTCAGACAGCCTACTGAGTGAAAAGGATGCCCTAAAACACCTGAAACGAATAATTCATGGGGCACTCCGGTTTCGGATTTCTTGCAAAAGTAAATTGGGAGATTCGCGGCGACGGCTCTGGGAGCCGCTTAGATGTATCTGCGCCTTTTTCCTTCGGAAATTTACCTTTACAAAAAAACAATAAAACCGACTGAACATAAATGAGAAACAGAATTCACAACAGAAAATAATAAATGATGGGTTGAATAAAAGATAGATTAAAAAAACTGAACAATAGAAAACATAAAAAAAAACTAAAAAAGAAAAATCGCAGACAAGTAGGATGTTAAATCCGTGCAACCAAGGAAAATCTTAACTAAAAACAACCGTAGGATGGCAGAGTATGCAGAAATCCGGCAGAGCGTTATTTCAAATGTAAATTATGGTAATAAGGGAAGAGAATAGAGTCAAATTCTTCCCTCAAACTCCCTGTTTGAAACATGGTGGAAGACAAAAACAAAACATGCATACTATTCTCATACATATGACAGTTCTAGATCATCGAAAAATACAATTCATAGCGAAATAATGTAAAATTCAAGGAATAATTAGATTTATCTTAAATAATAAATAAGTAACCTGCAAAGAAAAATTTTGAAACGGATATTATATTAACAAAATCGTAAAAGGGTACCTTGAAACTTTTCTTCATCACATCAGATACTCTACGCTTTTTTACCCTAATTCTGACTCGCTTCGCTCGTCCTCAGAATATAATATAATTTATTCTTCAACGCATCTTTGGACTTGCTTCGCTCGTCCTTAGTAAATGCCTTCGTTTTATTCCCAGTGGTCACCCATTCAGGCAATGACTACACTCGATACTGCTTAGCTTTTATGATTCAACAAAAACCGTAGGTATACTAATCGTATTGAAACGAAACTTAGTGTATTTATAATTTATGTAAAGGTATATACACTTGTGCCAAATTTCAATTCAATTTTATTAATTCCTAATTTTATATTTTTTTAAAAAACGTACACATGTCATTCAATAAAAATAGAACTAATCCTGATAAAGAGATGAAATTTTGCACATATGTTAGATTTATACATGGCTACATGCGTGCAAAATCTCAAATCGATCGCAACGTTTTTCCGCGTTTTATGATTTTTCGAAATATTTGCGAAGTCATTATTATAGGTTGGTAACGTTAAAAAAGAATTTCTGAATAACACCACTAGGCACACTGAGAGTTACGATGATAGCAGATAGACAACTTTGTAAAAACCACTCAGGAGGCTTTAAAACATCTGATGAAACTGATATTTAGGTGACATCCCGGTTTTGGATTTTAAGCAAACTTAATACTTTTTCTAGGAATTTTACAACTTATTTATTCTTAGGATGAGCATAGCGAATGCGATATGATGAAAAAAAGTAGCGAGGTACCCCGTACCCGATTTTTTATTAGATCTCCTGTTGTGTCTTTATCTCAATAGACTGGAACCCTACTTCTAGTCAAGAGTAATTATATTTTCTCTACTCACTCCAGCCTAGCTCATGGCTGAGACCACATGTCCTCATATTTTATGTATTATAAATTGTGTTAATTAAACAATAAAAGTCAAATCTTTATATTAAACTGTTTCTTATTCAGCCTACAAAACATCCCCCTACATTTTGGGGGGTGCTATCCCCCTAGAATGTATTAAATAATTGATCGGCCCCCTAATAAATTTAGAGGATAGCAATCCCAAAAAATAGTAAAATATCCTCCAATGAGATTCGGGGGCTTCAAACCCATTTTTGAAAAACACTTTTCATTCCTAAAGGAGAAAAGTTACTCTTTACTCCCCAAAAATTTCACATTATACGTTATCTTGAGATAAAAGAACTTACTATCACAGTAAGTTTTTCAGATTAACTTTTGTAATTCATTGATTTTTCATCCATTATATGTCCTCTACCCTAAACCTTAGGGGCTAGAATGCCTAAAGCTAGATTCATTATTCATATTTTGTCGGATTCATACCACCAGGACTAAACGTTCATGATAGTGACCTCGGAATCCTTCACTATTTATTATCATCATAGGACTATTCTACAGACTTACAATAGTATTTAAAATAAAAATAAAATACTACAATACAAAACTAAAAGTTCACACCATTCTTTTAATAAAATACAAAAAAAATGGTTCGAAGATGTTCTCTACATACCGAAGAAAATATTTTAAAGCAAGTTGAAGTAACAGTACAGCAAAGGACACTAGGTGTAATATAACACTTAACTATTTGTCCTTAACACAGCTATTTATATTCTTTTGAGTTATACATAAAGTTTAATCAATTTGTCGTAACAACGCTTCAATAAAACTTTGCCGTAAAACCTTACCGATAAGCATTATAAGCTTTTTTAAAGCGCATGTTTCACTTTGTATTCCATGCGCTCAGTTGAGCTAGGATATTAGTATAAAATTAAAATTTATATGATTTTATCCTATCATGAGGTTTTCCAGGCTTTATTTTTTTCTCTACTGTTGATATTTCTCAAAAATTTAAGATATTGCAGAGAATTGTTTAACCTGTACCTCTTCTTATTAACATTTATATTTTATGATTTTATTATATGATTTCTTAAGTTTAGGCCAAAAAAGTTAAGAATTCAGGATTAAACCAGATTAGTTTCATTTTTATGACTGAAAAACCTCTTACACCATAAGCAAAAAATGGTTAAAATTCTGGCAAACAAGTTATTCCTAAATTTAATCTAATTTTAGCATTATAAGCTCTACTCAATATTTGATATGTCGCTTAATATACCAGAAAAGCGATTACTAAATCTGGTCTTCCGGAAAGAGACGAATCCCCTTTGTCATAATAATATGGTTTTAGCAAATCATTGAAAAAATCTCTCTGAAACAGCCATCATGGCGGGAGTCAAACCTCGAATTATAAATAAAGTCCATAATCACGAAAAATTTGCCTAGAAATATAAATATATGTGTATATATATATATATTATATATATATTATAATATATATATATATATATATATATATATATATATATATATATATATTACAGGAAAAAAGAGTAATTAGTAGTGCCTAATAATTGACTAAATCCTCGAGTTATAAAGCATAAACCGGAAACTTAAGCATTATTACGCATGGAAACGCCAAAATTATTTACATATTTTAAGCATAAAAAAATTGGGCTTAACATTTAAATAAGTTAGACTCGCCGTATTTCTTATAACATATAAACAGTGACGATTTGATTTAAAACAAACCGTCTATAAGTAATTAGTTTATAACGGTTTTGACCATAATCCTTCTACGAATTGCTTGTAAACATATAACAGCATAAAACTTCTTCTGACCCTAATATAAAAGCCGCAGTAACATCAGAGTTCCAGCTTCATCCCACTATTCCTATAAATTGGGACACTAAGTCGGACAATATACTCATAGGGTGTCTTAAATATGTTAAGTATTTAGACTCAGCAGTAGATTTTGAATCGCAAGACCTAAGTTTCTCGTGATTTGAAGACATCGAAAATGTAGACTACACTTCTAAAGTAGGAGAATATGACTCCGCATTTTTCGCCGAACAACCATTTGATGGAAGGCATTCAAGACTTCCAGAGTGTAAATAAAAGGAAAGAAGCCCAATCACGGTAAGATCAGCACAAGAGAAATAATAATAATTAACACTCGGTTGTATAAAATATGCGCAATTTTTTTAAAAAAATTGCTGAAAGATATATAAAAAAAAACCAGATAAATACAAATCGGGTACAGGGTATTTTGGTACTTTTCCTCACAACTTCGGACTCGCATCGCTCGTCGCAGAATGCCATGACTATGCAAACCTTATGGTGGAATTACTTCGGTATCATACAGCTAATTCAACATTTTTTTTGCAATCTGATGAAAATCAGTAAGAAAATTAAAAGTTATAGGCCGTCAAAGTTTTAAAATTTTCCGATTTAAAACGAATTTTTAAAATGTTTGATGATTCAGCAAAATAGGTAGCCTAAAATGGATTTTTAGATTATTAGGGTAAACACAATGCTTTTCTTTTTACCTACAATAATAGGTAAGGAAAAGTAAAAATTACAGTTTTCATTCGATTAAAAACTGACACCTTAATAATGGAATTCTATATATGAACTTCCACTCTTATTTCATTTACGCTTAGAAGAAAAATTAAAGAAATGCTGCAATACACATATTTTACAAAAAAAACCTTAATATAAATCAACTTCCATCTAGGTATAACATACACAACATAATTCCAACTACACACTAACCAAATAAGAATTTTATTTTCAGCCAAACAATTTAGGCCTAAATATAGTAAGCTTAAAGTATGATCGTACTGCGAAGATGCAGAAAGGTAATATTACAATCTATGAAGATAAACTAAAATATAAATCAACAGTTGTAATGAGGAAAAAAATAAATCACGGCAGTAAACTTACTTAGAATAAGTTTAGCAGTTATTTATAAGATATTTCTATAAAAGAATAACATTATTATCATAAAAATTCCACTTTCTAATACCACACCGTATAAATTACACGTATTTATTTCTTTAAAAGATTCGCCAAAAGGTGAGGCGAGAAGGTGAAGCATAATATTATATATATATATATATATATATATATATATATATATATATATATATATATATTATATATATATATATATATATTATATATATACATATTATTATAATTAGAATAATTATAATATATAACTAGAATAATTCCTTTCATGAATTATTGTCTAGAATGATTGACACACATAGAAACAGCGATTTGAGCATTTTTGCAGCTCTTAGCGTTAGTTTTTTCTTCTAAAGAGCTCGATTAATATCAGCTCCGAAACGCAAAGATTATATGAAAAGTTTTGCAATTGAAGCTATAACAATACGATTCCCTCATTAAAATAAATGAAAGTAAAAAATAAAATCAAACCGTCATAATCATTTTTCAAACAAATATAGCTAGCTACTCGATTAATAATTCATTAGGTGGTTTAAAAAAACAAACAAACTCTATTCAAAACACTAACATCTAAAAAAGAAATAAGGATTTATTAGGACATGAATACCACACAAAAAACAAATTAATAAAGAACAAATAAATTAGTTCCTGACAAATACTGATGCTATAAATGGTAGCGGAGAGATACAATCATAGAAATGTAAATAAAAGATACAGGAACAAACCAACCCAAAGGTACGAACAAAAAATAGAGAAAGCAAGATAAGTAACAAAATGTAGAATATTAAACAGTTGGATAATGTAAACAAAGTATGCATTAAGTCAATAATTAATTCACAGATGTTACTAAAAACAAGTAGAGAACATCGAATCTCTTGGACAACTGCTTAGAGAGTAATTATTATAATTATTTTGAGAGTTAGTTGGTACAATGAAAGTAAATAGTAAATAAATGGAAACATTTTTTTTAATTTAATTAGTTAACATTAACTACAATACAATAGATATATTAGTACTTAGGCTAAAAGTTATATTATCGCGACAAAACATTGAATCCAAAACAACGGAGAAATCCATTGACATCACGCCATGGTTCTTGCAAATTTTTTGTTGAAAAAAAAATCAGGAATGAGGAATGAGGCTCCAGGAAAATTTCATGGTGGAGCCACTCTCTCGACAATCAAAGGAATAAAAATAAAGAAGACTAAAATGACTGGAGAGTGAACACTCTGGCTCTCCTTCTTTGTAGCATTTTCAGAGCAAGCATAGCTTTAAATCATATTCCTGGACTTTGAAAATCTTTCAAGGTTACTTCTATACCCAAACCTGGACGTGTTTCATACACGAAAGGTAGGCTTATAGACCAATATGTCACCTTTTCTTCTTAAAACTATGGAGAAAATTATTGACAGACACATTCGCAAAACGGCACTGATTACCAAGCCGTTGCATAAATATTAGTTTGCTTATCAAACTGGCGAAAGCACATTCATCTTGTTGTTAATAAGATTGAAGTTGCTTTTGAAAGCAAACTATGTGGTGTTGGTGCCTTTCTCGATATTAAAGGAGAATTTAATAAAACATCTTTCCAAACTATACTCTCCTCTCTGAGTTAGCGTGGCGTTAAAGAATCTTTCTGTAGATGGATAGCCACATATGCCTCTCATTGTAGCTTCTGTGGCTGGAGAGACGGCTGAAGACCGAGTCACCAGGGTATGCCCGCAGGGTGGAGTCTTGTCTCATTTTCTGTGGAGCCTTGTGGTGGACGGCATACTCTGCTCTCTCAACAGCAATGGCTACTTTGCCATATGGTACGCTGATGACATAGTCATCCTTATGAGGCCCTTATACTGTTTAGTGAACAACTACAGCTTTCTGACCGGTTCAAATATCTCGGAGTAATCCTTGACAAGAGGCTAAGTTGGAATCAACAACTGGATAAAATAATTAATAAAGCCAAACTGACTTTAATGACAGTCCGTAGAGCTGAGGGTAAACTCTGAGGACTCAAACCTCAAGTATTGCGATGACTGTACTTAATGGTGATCAGACCTATTATTACCTATTGTGCCCTTGTGTGGTGGCCTAAAGTCAATCAAACTACTGCTATTATCTATGAACTCAATTCATCGCTTAGCCTGTTTGACCATTACAGGGTCCACGAATTCAGCACTAACTTCTGCTCTAGGATTCATGCTGAGCCTTTCGCCTCTTGATCTTGTTATAAAGAGTGAGGCTAGGTTGGCGGCTTACAGACTACAGAACAGTGGGAACTTGTTGCTCACAAGAGCAAGCAGGAATGCTTGCTCTGGAAGTGGCATATATGAGGCTCATGCTAATCTCAAAAACTCATTTCCTTTAGGAAATTATGCCTCAGTGTTTGAGGTAGAAATATTTGATATTCATGCCTGTATAATAGAAAATATTAAAAACAATCCTTATCAGATTTCTATTAATATTTGTACAGACAGCCATGCTGCCAATAATGCTTTTAATTTTTACAAAGTCAACTTTAAGATTGGCTGGGAGTGCTTACAAAACATTATGACCTTGTCACTCAACAATAGTGCAGCAATCAGATGGGTGCTTGGCCATAAGGGCATTAAAGGTAATGAGCAAGCAGACATCCTTGCAAAAAAGGTGTCAGGGACCACACCTGTGGGCTATGAATCCATAGTAGCCATACCCAAAACTATAGCCAAAGGTTTAGTTAAACATTGGTTCTTAACCAATCACAAATCCTCCATTGGAAAAAATCCTCTGGCATGAGACACAGCAAACTTATGTTAAATCCCAGTTCCAAAGTAACTGACGTTCTCCTCAGTCTAATCAGAAGGGACCTTAGAACAGTATATAAACAACTGACTGGTCACTGTCACCTCTGAAAACACCTCTAAAAGATTACCAAGTAAGTGTGTAGGCTGTGTGAATCAGAAACCGAAACTGCTTCTTACATACTTCTGAGATGTGAAGCCCTAGCCTTTCAAAGGTTCTCCAACTTTGGTAACCAGCACTCTCGCTAAGTTTGACTCTACCAATAAATAACTGGTCAAGAAGATCTTAGACCTAGTCCGGGGAAAACGATTACTCTGACCTGGACCAATTTAGGGGATTGTACAATAGATTTCCAGTCGCAGTGCAAATAGGGTCTATCCTCGAATCTAACCCCAATAATTAAATATATATATACTCATTCTTAACCATACTTTAGTAATACATGTGTACCAAAATCCCCTCCTCCGATCCCCTAGAATGATATATATATATATATATATATATATATAATATATATATATATATATATATATATATATATATATATAATATATATTCGGACCAGGGTTTCATTCTAGTGGATCGGTACACATTTATTACTAAGTATGGTTAAGAAAATATTTTTATTATCAGTATTAGTTCCAGTGTTATTGATTGACATATGTAACACAATATAAACTAATTACGTTATTTGTTAAATACATTTGAAAATTCGCTTATATCGCAGTATGCCACTTATATAAATTTGTAATATGATGAACTGATATAGGACAACAACCATGTGGCCGCAAAGCGACTACGGGGAAGCTGGGGGGCCTTCGGCCCCCGAGCCTCTAGAGTCTTTTATTATCATGTAGATTTACTAAATTATATGCGTTTTTCAAATTAAGTCCAAGTGAATCGAGTCCAAAATGAAATAATGATCTTTAAACTAATTACATGGCATATAATACTGCCATTAAGCTACCATGTTTAAAATAAAATAAGCTCGTTCATTATACAAATATCTCAGGAATGGTGCAAGCGGCAAATGTAATCGAAGCATCCCTGAATTAAAACAGGCTCATATGTATCGCATATATTCTTTACAATGGAGATAGAGTATTGTTGAAAGTGATTTAATGTGACGTCACAGAAAAATGCTCACCGTTTTTAGGGTGCATTATAATTAAGTGCTCCGATAGGGAGTGTAGATGGGTGGGAAGTCTTTAGTCTCCCACTAGGGAGGTTCGAGTTAGAGAAAGTACAGTTACAGCTTCTAATGAAAACTGTCACACTTCCGGACTCCTTATCAATGTGTTATTTTACCTAAGTCCTTTCCTAAATAGAGTCTCTTTTTTTATACTTCTCTGCAGCAGCTATGCCTGTTCCAGTATATGTGATTACATAGATACCGTCACATATGGTGATATAGTCATGTTTGTAAACGAGTTAGTAACCAAGGCCTGAAATAAGTGGGCTACTTATTGGTGTTTAAACACCACTCTCAACACAAAAAAAAACACCTCCTGGTCTACAAGCACTCTTATACATTAGGACTTCGGCATATATAATTTCTGTAATAGTTATATCGCTACGGTTTAAAATCTATTTAAAGTTTTAAAACCTACATCCTCTTATAAAATTATTTATAGAGTTGAAATGTTTTATTAATACTTCAAATTTCTATTCCTTATATAAAATAGAAAATAGAAATGTTAAAAAAATGTAGCTATAAAATAGCAAGATTTTTCTTACAAATAAATTGAATTAACAACAATGTATAGAACTATAAAAATCTTTTTCTACGTCGGTATTAATAAAAAAAATTAACTAGTATAATAATTTTAGCACGTAAGTAGCATTAACAGCTACGTTTTGTGTAATATTTTTTTTAGAAACATAAGGGATACTTTTAGAAAATATCCCTTTTCGCTACAAAATGCTTTAACACTTCAATGTTTTTTAAAAGCTATTACCTTTTACATTTTTACGAGCGTCGTAAAAACCGAATTGATCCACCTTTTCTTTTTGTCTTCTTGCTATTATCTTCAAGCTAGACAAGTTCTTACATTTTTTATACTTTTTATTAATACACAATATACTTAAATGGTTTGAATTTATTTTAATTTAATTTTTAAATATTTGTCTAATATGTTAGATGTAAAATCTTTCATACGTGTCATAAATAAAATAATTAAAATATAATTATAAAAAATAAATAAATATATATATATATATTATATATATATATATATATAATATTATAATATATATATATATATATATAATATATATATAATAACATCATTTAGATAGGCTGTTTATTAAACCAAATATCTAGTATATTTTTCCTTTAAGGACTTGACTTTAAATCAGGTATCGCTATAACTGGATCAGCTATTTGAGCTAAAGAGTGGTGTTTACAAGATGTGCAATGCATGTCTACGTTTATTCATATAACTAGAGAACCGTTTTAGCTAGGAATATGGTAACGTTATAGTTTAAAAAAGTCATCACCAACTTTAAATTGCACTTAGAGCGTAATGGTTCTCACTACCACTTGAAGTCGCTCCCGCAGGGGATACTTCAGCGGATAACCGCAGAGAACTATGGCCATTCACTAGAAGAGGCTAGTTAAAAAACCGTTAGTATTGTCTGACATATTAATTTATACGACATAAAAGTGAAAGAAGAAGAAGAACTATGGTCCGCGAAGAACTAAACATGTATTATAATTATTATTATTGTTGTTATATTAATTCAGCAGTAAATAAAATTTGGTACTTAAAATTAAATATTTTAAACGATTTGAGAGTCAATTATTTAACAAAAAAATAATAATTCCAATACCGAGAGCATATAATATTTAAGGAATGTTAAAATCCAGTGTGTCTAGATTTTGCCACGAGCAATAGAGCCTAAAATTATTAATAAAGATAAGAGAGAAGCAAAGAATAGTTTTCAAAATGCGACCACAAATCAGTAACTCCCGCCTATAGAACTAATTGCGAAGACCATAACTCCATAGACCTATATAACACCCCCCTTAAGAAATTAATTAATGTGATTATTATGAGGAAAGATATTAATTAGGAGTGGTTTTATAACTCCCTCTTTTACCGGGGGAGTTATCTTGGGAGAGATTAATATCTCCGAGAATCTCCCTATTCTTTCACTAAGAATTTACTAATGCACAATTTTAGCTCTGAAAGGGGGGCGACATTTCCCGTATACCTTGAGATGGAATTTTCTAATAAATATTGTATGCGGCCGTAATTACACATCCCCATATACTAGAAGTATTTAATATTAACCACAAATTCTGACGAGATATAAAAGATGGTAAGATCAATATAAATGCTTATATTAAAATCAGATTTCATTCTCTTGCTTTCCCATTCAATTTTTTCCTTTATATTACTCCCCCTCTTCAGTTAGAATTAAAATTAATTCCTTTTAATACAATTCATAGAGTAATATGACCAAGATTTCACTCTATTTTAATTAAATTCTGTATTTTTCTTATCTGAAGAATTTTATTATTTAGAAATATTCAATATATTAATACTTACTCAACATTCTATACTGTTTTTTTACATAGTTGTATTAAATTACTTAATTATAACAATCAATAAAAAAGCCAAACGAGGAACGAGACTTCCCAAAAAATTAGTTTAATATTATAGGAGAATATAATTTTGCAGTTTAGCCTAGTGTTTACAAGAAAAATAATTTTTAAAAAGTTTAAAGTGATGCCAAGCTCAAAATCTCATGAATACCCTGGGAGCTGCGATGACAACAGACAGACACACACATACACAAACAGACAAACAAATTTGTAAAAACGGATAAGTCAGGTTACGTCCCGGTAGCGAATGTTTTTGCAAACACAATACTTTTCCTATATGCCAACGGAATAAATGAGGAAAAGTGAAAATTATGAATATCAACTTAGTTTGTTAAGTTAATGAAAGTTTTAAAATGCTTAAGACGTCTAAGGTCCTTTGATAAATTCATACCAGCCAAATGCCCTAATATATCTTCCGGCTGGGGTTCGAATCCTAGCCAGGAAACACATCTGTTTCACCTGCTTTACAACCGTTAAGACAAACTGTTGCTGTATAAACTGTCTGAACTTGTTTCATAGACTCAAAGGAATGAGAGAGTAAGGTGTCAAATAAATGGGATACTTCCTTTACTTACTTACTTACTACGAAAAAGTCACTTTACTTACTTACTAAGAAAAAAGTCACTTAACTTACTTACTTACTAAAAAGAAGTCACTTTACTTACTTTCTTACTAAGAAGAAGTCACTTTACTTACTTACTAACTAAGAAAAAGTCACTTTACTTACTTACTAAGAAAAAGTCACTTTACTTACTTACTAAGAAAAAGTCACTTTACTTACTTAACTAAGAAAAAGTCACTTTACTTACTTACTAAGAAAAAGTCACTTTACTTACTTACTAAGAAGAAGTCACTTTACTTACTGAGAAGAAGTCACTTTACTATCCGTAGCGAGTAAAACAGCCATTTCCCGACATCTTGCTATAAAACTAATTATAGACCCTCGAGTTGAAACCCTCATAACTTTTAAACGGAGATTCCAATTTAATTTAAATAAGATTATGTTGTTGGCAATTGAATTACATTTTATACTATATAAATAATATTTTGTAAATAGAATTACTAGTTTACAATCTTAGTAAACACTCATCATTGGGTTATTTAAAATGTTATGTAATGTTACTATTGTTACCATAAAATGTTTTAAAGATTTTCTATTAAAAAATACATATTACTGGTAAAATAAACGATAACTAGAGATTTTTAATCACTGCGGTCTTTTTTTATTAAGAAAGAAAAGAGGTGTTTTACTAGCAAGATGAGATTGGGGGTGGAAGCGTAGAGAGCAGTATAGGGAGCTTCAATATCCGGGGCCCTCACCACTAGATAATATTGAAACATGTTTTAATTATCCGTGGAACAAGGGCAGACAGATGAACCTTCTAAATTGGAAAGGATTTCATTAGGAAACCCCACCGATATCTCTAACTCTACCCTAGGAGGGTGGCAATGCTATCTCTAAACCGTACTAACCTATTCTATCCTAGTGGTTATATACTATCTCTAACTCATACTAACTCAATAAATAGACTGTTTTACCCATACAAAGTACACACGCTTAAAAACTTTCACTCACAAGTACACAGTTCAATCCCAGGCAAGACTATCTCTAACCTTCTCTATCCAATAAATAAAACTATATATTACCCGCAATTTCTAATTATCAGAGATAGCCTCACGCATATTGTCTTTATATAAATACCATCTTTCACACAAACTGACTCAATAAAAAATCTCTTACTATCATGAACCCATTAACAACACATTATCTCACCAGCACGGATCCAATAACAACACCTTATCTCACCAGCATGGACCCAGTAACAACACTATATCCCACCAGAACAGACCCAATAATAACCCTATATCTCACCAGCACAGACCCTATAATAACACCTTATCTAACCAGCATGGACCCAATAATAACACCTTATCTCACCAGCATGGACCCAGTAACAACACTATATCCCACCAGAACAGACCCAATAATAACCTATATCTCACCAGCACAGACCCTATATAACACCTTATCTAACCAGCATGGACCCAATAATAACACCTTATCTCACCAGCATGGACCCAGTAACAACACTATATCCCACCAGAACAGACCCAATAATAACCCTATATCTCACCAGCACAGACCCTATAATAACACCTTATCTCACCAGCATGGACCCAATAATAACACCTTATCTCACCAGCATGGACCCAATAACAACACTATATCCCACCAGCACAGACCCAATAATAACACTATCTCTTATAAGCATAGACACAATAACAAACATTATCTTTTACCTTCACAGATTCTATAACACCACTTGCTCTTGCAAGCGCGAACCTCTTAACATCTTATTCTCTATCTAAATCTTAACTATTATGTTGTTTATTTATTATCTATTTTACTATTATCTTATTGTTATCTTCTATTATCTTATTCTTAACATATTATTCTCTCTAACACTTTAATTTAATAATGTAATAAAACTTTAATTTTTAACACGTAAATGAAACATGTAAGTTTTGAACCAGTTTTGTAAGGAAAAGCAATTACCATTAAACCATATTACAATAGTTTAGGAGTCATATGAAATAAAGATAATATTGCCACACAGTAAGTGCAGGTAGCAGATAGTATTGGCATTACAGCTCGATATGATCTTAAAAAATCAGTATGAGGCACATCAGTAATTAGTGAATTACTGATGTATCTCATACTAAAGATGATGTTAACAACTAAAGTAGAAAGAAGTTTACAACTTATGATTCGCAAGTACTTAGAATTTCATAATTACCAAAGCCTTAAGTTGTGACTTTAGTCTCAGAATTAATATAGGTAACCGAATTTCTAGGGTTTTCGAAGCCTAGTTCATAATAATTTCAATACATAAATAAATAATAGTGATCTGCTTCATTATTGTATTATGTGTTTTGTTAATTTTTTTGCGATAAAACGCCTTAATTTTAACAGATGTAAACAAACATTTTCATAAAATCAGACCACTATCAAATCAGAAGCGCACCGAATTTGTTCGACGCAATATTTAAATCCTTGAATGAAACCCATTGAATTAGATTTTTTTTAAGAAGAACCAAAAGCAATCTGTGTGCATGATATCGAAAATTTGAATCTAAGGTATTTATCTAAATAATGTTTTTAGAACTTGTAGAAAATTTCAAGTCTCTAAGTCTAATAGGAGCGGAGCAATATGGGGAATGCGAAAAAATAGAATCTGTACAGTCTTAACCACTGATGTACATGTGTGTCAAATTTAAACTCAACCAGTAAAATTTTCGATTAATGAATTTATAAATTTTATTAAAATATTACATTCCAGGCAGCACAACTAGGTCTTTTGACTGATCTGGTATGCGGAATGGTGAGTTAACTTTCAAGCTTAAGTATTGTAAGTAAGAGAATTGAGTTTGCAAGCTTAAGTGTGAGTATGTATGTCAGTGACTTGAGTTGATAGTTTTAGTGTGAGTATGCAGTGTAGTAATATGACTTTGCAAGCTTAAACCAGAGTATATATGGTATAAGTTTCAAGCTTGAGTATAAAAAGGTAAGTGTAGTTAGAATGTAGGGCAGTGAACTTGAATATAGGGCAGTAAACTTGAAAATGAACTATTCTATACGTACACTTGAGTGTAAGTAAGGTAATAAGTCGAGTTTGCAAGCATAAGTGTGATTATGTATAGCAGTAAGTTAAGATTTAACACTAAGTTGAGTGCGAGTATATAAGGACTTGAGTTTCAAACTTGAGTGTGAGTATGTAGGGTAGTGACTTAAGTTAGCAAGCTGTATCGTCATGAAATGTTTCTCTTAGTTTTTAATAAAAAAATTTTGAAAGACTTCTCTTCCGTTGAACCCAGATTAAGAAAATATAAAGGAAAACAATATTAATATAAAGTAAGAAAAACTCGCGGGCAACAAAAAAAGGTTATAACTGATGGTCGGGAACAGAAAGGGTGGTGTTCATAAACACAGCGCTCGGGGGATGTAAAGTTATGAGTTTTTTCGAGTTGCTAAAGCATTTTTTCCTTTGGTATTCCGATGGGTTTGGTAAAATATTAAAATTTTAACAAGACGTGGGGGCAAAGCATTCCCCATTCTCGGAATTTAATTTCCCAGTGTATAAATTCGCTTTTTGAACTATAGAGATATCTTGATTCATTAATTCCCCCTAGGAAATGAGATATATATCACTGGGCCCGATAACGAGTTAATTAATGAAAGCTCCTAGCACGCTTGTATCTCCACCCTCTTTATCTAAATTGCTCTTGGAATTAATAAACTCTGAAAAAACCCTCTGAATTCGATTTTCTTTTAGTAAAAATCACAGTAAAACGTTTCTCTCACCACGTAACTCTTGCAAGTAAACTGTTCTTAATACTTTTTTTATTTAAATAATATCCTTTGATGAAATAAAATTTATAATTCATTAGTTAAGCTAAGAGGAGGATTCTAGGTAAAATAATGAAGAATGCAGCCCTTTAAAATCGTCTGTTTTATTTAAATTAACAACCTGGTGAAGCTAGGCATCTTTAGTGTTAAAAAATATTTAAAAACATAAAAACCATCACCAAAATTTTAAGTTTTACCTTGCCAATACAAAAACAAAAGAACATCAACAGAAACTTTTCCACAATTTAAAATACAGTTAAAATTAAATTATTTTCATTAATTTTTTTTTTACTATTTATTTATTTTTTTGATAAATTTTATTTTCAATTAAATAAGAGTTGAAAACAACAGAACAATGGTTAATAAGTTAATTAAAGTAAAAAAAACGTTAAATACAGATATTTAAAGTGAAAATAATTTCATGAAAACCTAGGTAGGATAAAATATTTAACTCTTACCAGTCCAATAATAATTTTGTCAATTAAGAGAAGATTATTTTACAAATGAGGTAAAATTTGCAATTTGTGCTGCTACCTATACTAGTTTTTTTATTAGTAACTATTATTAGTTCTAGCCCTTTGGCAGGAAACTAAGACTGATAACTAACAAAGTTAGTTATCTTAATAGTGGTATGTGTGTCTGTATGACACGGATCCATCGCTCTATTAACGCACACCACGCTCTGTACAAATGTCAAACTAAATCTAAAATACTCGAAATGACTCAAGAAAACCTCGTATGGCATCTAAGGTGGCCAATGTTTATTATTTCGCCACAAAAATATTTCCGATCATCGGCAGCTAACGGAAACAACATCGTCACATCGTTAAGTTAATGAATCAACTTAATTCGTAAAAATTTTTGAATCTCAGCGCATGGAAGCAGCTCGAAAACTAGCGACAAGGCAAAGCTTAAACTTATATACTTAAACTTATATTTTGCGAGTTCATAATTTTAACAAACTAACGTTTCATCAACCCCAATTACATTCAGCGATCTATGATGATCTTTAGAACAAATTCAATGAATGTCTATGCTATGTTTTTGTACACCATCATTATTTACACTAAATGACCAGGTCCTTGAAAGTTCGCGATAGATTGTTCAACGATAATATTTTGTAACCTTACTTATTTATATATCAGGCAAAATACAAGGATGGATGTTCAATAAAGTTGCGATCATCGAGAGAACCGAGATCTATGTATAGTTGGGAGACTTAATAGGCTGTACAAACCAAAAGTTTAGTAAAATATAAAACTACTGACTCCTCCGAAAACACCTCCATACCATTGGTATCTTTAAAGATAACCCAGTGTGTAGGCTTTGTGAATCGAAAACCGAAACTGCCTCTCACGTATTTCTGAATTGCAAAGCCCTAGCCTTTCAAAGGTTCTCTTATTTTGGTAGTACCACTTTCACTATGTTTGACTCTTCAAATGAATCACTGGTCAAAAAAGTCCTAGACCTAGACCGAGGAAAAGGATTATCCTGACCTGGACCAATTTAGGGGATTGTACAATAGACTTCCAGTCTCAGTGCAAATGTGGTCCATCCTCGACTCTAACCCCAATCACTAATAATAATAAAAACAATTAAAAATGTTAAGATATAGGGAAATTCATTTTCCCAGGGCAAAATAAAGATTAGGGCAAAAAGAATACATGATTAAGGCAAATTAGATATCAATGGTAAATGACCACTGTAGGTTTTATATGACAGATTATGACCAGGGTCACAGGAGGCCAAGAATAAAGACAACTTAGTCAGTTTAATGGGAATGTTAAGTCAAGTTCAGGTGTACGGTCAAAGTGTTTTATCCTTGGAGTGGGTGGTCAAGTAATGTCAAAGGTAAATCCCCAGCACTAAACTTTTCAGCTTAAGAGGTGGAATGCAGTTGAAGTGGGGGAGCCAGTTTTTTTAAAACATATTTTTCAAGTAAAACCTTGAAGATACCTCCCAGACATAGAGGCAGGACAGTTTGGAGGACAATCCCCACCACCGCAGTTAGCCCGTTATCTCTTCACCATCTCACCAGTATCTTCCAACACACACGAATACCTTGGATAAACATTCGACATACCACTGTGTCACTAACAGCTCGACTTAATATGTGACTCCCTGCTTTATCTGTTATCTACAAGATAAGGTTTGTTTACAAGAACCTACATCCCAGACGGCCAGATGTTAACAAAACGTTTGAAATACAAATAACCAACCAAGAATTTAAATAGAGACTTTTCTCTTCAATAATTCATCGTAAAATATTTCAGTAAAATCACACCACTTGTCGAAACATTTTTCCTAATGTTTTCTTTTTAATCAATAGATCGATTTAAAAGTTGGAGTAGCAAAAACAAAGTTAAAACAGGATAACGTTAAAATTTAGAGCCGTAACTAGAGAAGTTCAAAAGAAATAGATGCCCTCTCCTCTTAATAAATATTTGTCTCCAACGAATGTATGACTGTATACTGTATTTTATTTAAGAATGAGTTTGTCACTCTTTTTAGAAAGTAATCTGTCTTCTTTATCCGTAACCGAAGCAATCCATAAGGAAGACTATTTTCTACAACTGATATGGCAATGAATAATGTCATTTTATTAAAATAAATTCTAACAGAGGCCTTCGGCTACTGCCTGCGATTCGTCATTATTCATATTCATTTATCCATACTTTTGTTAAAAACCGGATATATACATCTAGTTTTATTAACTTTAAAACAAATGAAATTAATGTTGAATACACTCAAATTAAACAAATGCAGTGAATCTAGTGGAAGGCTGGAACTAATTACAAGGCAGTAGTGGTTAATTAGAGAAGTTGAAAGAGATCATTAACGAACCCGAAATGTGAAGAGACAAAAACCAGACATCATAAGATAATACAATCACATTTTCTTCAGGCTTCGTTGTTATTTTCAACTTCTATAATCAGTTAAAGTAATCTTCATAAAACTATTTTGTTACATAAAATTGCATCCCGATACGAAAAAGTATTCAAAAGTTATCGTGTGCCAAGGGAACGTCTAGGAACAAAACACAAAAATCGTACATAAATATATACACACACTCACAGATATATATATATATATATATATATATATATATATATATATATATATATATATATATATATATATATATATCACCTGGGAACCTCCCGCTAATCTAGCTGAAGAAGAAAACTCGTCGAAAATTTCAAAACTCCTATAAACTCTCAATTTTCACCTCCTGTAAGTAATTGTTATTATTTTACTATTATTATTATTTACGTACGCTAAGGACTTTCCTTTTCATTATTTTTATATGTTTTATATATATATATATATAATATATATATATATATATATATATATATATAATATATATATATATATATATATATATAATCACTGGTCTACTCTAAAAAGTGGCATACTGCCACGTTTAAGGCAAAATTCAAACGTATTAATTAAAAAACGTGAGTGACTTGATTACATTATGTTATATCTGTCAACCAATAAAACCGGAACTATTACTCATAATAAAATGTAACTTCGTATTTTTGTTAACAAAATACATGGTAGTATGTGTAAAAAAATTCCAATAGACTTTTCGAATATTTGTGATTAATTGAAATGTTTGTGGGGTCATTATTGTGGGTTAATGACGTCACACATATTTCATAAACATTAGGGTTCGTTAACAAGGTTGATTTTTGTACCAAGTTTCATTTCTATTCGAGATAAACTACTTCCCCCTTTGCTTCTTCATGCCCACGACCTTATTAGTTCATGCATCTTTTGGAAATTGGCTAATGAATTTATGCAATAAAGGACGGAAGAATTTAAGCTTATGTTAAAGTTTCCTTTAAAGCAAAACCGAAGGAGAAAACATGATAAGGCCGAGGGAGTAAAACTAGTAAGCTTCCGAAGCTTGCCGAGGGAGTTACTAACATTTCGGTTCCCAAGGCTCTGCCGAGGGATATAAATACGAGAGTTAAATCTATCATCCCTCTAGTCAACTGATAAAAACAGATGTTAAACAAAAGAACCATGTTAAATTGCAATGGAAGCTGTGATATTAATGATACAAGTTTCGAAATAGTTAATGATAATAATATTTAATAAATTTATAAAGTAAATAATACATATTCAAACATGACTATAGAGGAGTCTGAGGGGAAAGTGGAGAGGGAGAGTCGCGGGGTAATAATGAGCCTAAATTAAAATCGTACGACGTACTCCTAAAATTAAAACAACCTCATAAATGTCATTTCGTAATGAAGATTCACTACAAAAAAATGTTTAACAAAAATCAGGAGAAACACTTTTAAACACAAAGCATTTCTTAAATAATGGAGAGCACAGTCATTTCTAAAAAAAAAAATAGATCTTTAAATTTATTTATTATCCTACATTTAATTCGATTTCTAAAGGGACAATTCCTATTATTTATCATTTAAATATATATTTATGTACATTAAAAATATGATTGGTTGAAAAAATCATTTTAAAGATGGCTAAAATAAAAAACAAATAAAATTTATTAGATGAAATCTTCGGCAAAATATTTATGATTATATTAAAAAAGAACTCCAGTTACTTATAGAATAAATATGAGATTAAATATTAAAAAATTCCATGCATCGGAACAAAATATATTAATAAAGATTTAATTGAATTCTTTATTTGATTATTTAGAAAGTCTCGGGATATTTGGGGAAATGAAGTACTAAAGAAACAAAAAAAGGAGCAAGAGGAAAATAAAATCAAACTGAAAAAAAATTGGGGTCAAGAATTTTCTTTATTTCTGACTTAAATTACTTACTTCTGTAAGTAACATTTTATTAAAAATCAATCATTAATAAATTAATAATAAAGATTTATTAAGTTAAAAAATTTAAATTTTAAAAAACATTAATGAAGATTTGCACATATTATAATTGTGGGAGAGACACATAGGAAATGTAACAAGTAAAATGCAATGCTACATCTGGAGATTTGACATAATGTCATGGCTCACTCTGTTTCGTTACGTCTAACTCATCAGGGCGCTGACAGAGCCTGAACTCACTCTGTCGAATGATGGAACAGTTCCCAGATGTAGCACTGCATTTTGCTTGTTACATTTCCTAGGTGTCTCTCGCACAATTATATTGTGTCAACTATTCATGTTTTGCAAAACTCGGTAGTATCAAATGATATATGTTTTGCTTGCCATGCATGATGGCGGTAAGAGAGCACCGCTCGTGTCTGGTAAATACTTCACATTATATTCTTCAGAATTAATTGAAGTTTAAAGTGAGTTCAGGCTCTGTCGGCGCCCTGATTAGTTAGACGTAACGAAACAGAGTGGGACATGACATTATGTCGAGCCATCAATGATGACGAATGTCGAATGATGGAACAGTTTCCAGATGTAGTTCCACAACTGTTCCAGTAGTGTAACAGTTCCACAATTATATTGTGCCAACAATTCATGATCTGCAAAACTCGGTAATATCAAATGATATATTTGCACACATATTGATGATGATCCAATTTCGACCATTCCTCCTAAAGGTTAAATTTAATTATTTTACTTAACTTTAATTACGGTATGTGGACGCTAAGGTTTTACCAGTAGCTTGAAAATACCAGATCGATAAAAAATGTGCAAAAATTGGCTATAAGTCTACAAGTTTGATTTAAATTATCAAAGCGATAGTCAAAGCCCCAAAACACCAGAAAAATCCAAATTTCTTGAATAATTTTCTATGAATTCACTACACTAAAATTATAAAATTTCACTTTGTGAGAGAACGTTGACCATTGGACCACAGTCAATATGAAGTTTCTTTTAAAGTTTTTATTTTATTTTATACACCTTTATTTGTTTATGTAGAAACTCACATTTTGTTACAACTTATTTTTAAGTTAAAAAATAAATTATGAATTCTTCCATGAATATTTAGGAGGTTAGAACAATTAATAAAGTCAAAAAGAGACTAATATAAAAACAAGATAACAAAGAGGGAGACAGGAAGAGGACAGAGTGAAGGAAATGAACGCCTCGTTGGCTTCGGGTACCTGAACCAACTGCGCCATCTAAATCACTGCTAGGGACAATTAGTTACGAGTTTTCACGACACAAATCAACATCAACTGGTTTTTCTTTCCCACCGCGTCCTAGATCTTCAACTGATAAAGTTTTAAAAAAATATTAAACTCAGTAAATTGAACCCAAGTTTAAAACATAGGTTCAAATAAAATACACTTTTGGAAATGCTTAAGTAAGAAATATTACTACATTACATTTAGCAGTGGAGTATAAGTAAACTATATGTCAATTAGGTTGAATTCAAATTATCAAATCGAAGGTCAAAACATTACAAAACAACAGTAAACTCCATATTTAGTCATTTTCATTATGAAAGAACTTCACAAAAATTGTAAAATTTAACCTTGTGGGAGAAGAGTTGAGAATTAGACCATACTAAATATAAATTTTCTTTGAAAGTTTTTACTTTTCATCACATAATACATAATAAGGAAAAGTATTGAGTTCACCCTCAAAATTCAAAACCAAGGTTTCACCATAATTATCCGTTTCAGACATTTTCATGACGTTCTAAGCGGGTTTAATCGTTCTGTCTGTCTGTTGTGTGTGTGTGGCTAGAGAGTGAAACTTGGCACAAAAATCAGACTACAGGTCTAGTCGTGCTGCCTGGACGATACTATTTCTTACTATAATAATACTACAATAACCTATTTCCTGTGATACAATGATAAAATATAGTGCACAATTACACAATAATTATGAACAGATTTAAAAAATTATATTCTTGACGTTTTGTTTGGCTTACACGATACAACATGTTCGCATTTTGTGATAGAAATACAAATAATTTTGCTAAAAAGCTGTTTAGCAACTAATTGCCAAATAAAAAAAATGGTTCTTCGACCTAGATGTCTAGCCCTTTAAAGCAAAAACTTATCCCTTGAAATCAGTGCACTAGGCGTTGTAAGGCCTTTATAGTGGCATCCTATCTGTCTACAATCCAAAAGGAAGGAAAACACATGAAGGACCACTCTGTTAAATTAAGAGACTGAATAAGGTAAGGTATAAACAGGAATAATAACAATTATGTAACGTGGAGTCAAGAGGGTTTATCTTTCTTCTATGAAGATCAAGAAGAAACATAAAAACAAAAACATGGTCGTGCGCTTTAAAGCATTAATTTTGCGATTTACAGTGAAAATAAATCAAATATATCATCAACATGTAGTTGTGCAAAGTGTAGTGATGTGAAGGCAATGTAGATAAGGCGATAAAACTAAAAGTGCCGTGATAAAATCTCAGTTCAAGTTTATTTTTAATTAAAATAAAATTAAAACGATTTGACATAATTTATAAAAGAAATTGATTACTTTTAAAAATGTGAAACGCTTCACAATTTTGCGTGTCATCCTTGCACAGGGGCCATGCTAATCTTCTCTGTATCGTTCCAATTTTAGTATATGTACCGCCGGGGCGAGTACCGAAGTGCCGTGATAACAAAATGTAAACAAACGAGCTTAAATCTAAATTAAAATAAATAAGCAAGCAGGTAAGGAAATTAAATTAAAGCTAAGCAAAACAAACCAAGTGCAGAGAAACAAATAAATATCAGTAAAACATCTATAACTAATCGTGGGGATACGTAGTCGCAAATTTCATTGTCACAAATGGCCATTGAAGCAAATTTATTTCAAGGTCGTCAAACTTGATCGATGACGCAAAGAGCGATGTCACAAATGTTCGATTGAGCAAATCTCATTTTTAACGTTATTTTTGCTATTTCCCCGCCAAATTGGGGGAAAACTTGATAAAAATAAGGTTTTCTAGCAGTTTTTCTTTTTTAAAATTATCAAAAATAAAGCATGTCAAAAATGTTCGAATGAGCAAATATCTTCTAGTTAGATTTTTGAATCTTCTCTATTGACACCTCATTTGGCTTCTCAGTTTCCATTGCCTTTATGATTTAACTGTTAATCGTTAGTTTTATTTATAAGAAAGAGATTAAAATTAAATGGTTTTATTTTTATACTTATTATTACAAAGTTTTATGTTAAATATAGTGTTTAATTATGTCTTTTATCGTGTTGTTGTGGTTTTTTCGGACATTTTAAGGCAAAAGAGAGCTTGGCAAACAAAAAAAACGATTTATTACATGGGAGCTTATGAAGTGGTTTTTTGTCTTCTGTTAGTTTTTCTAATTATTTGTTACTTTATTTACTGAAGATGCTTATATTTGTGATCTAGAATGATGTACGCTCACAATGAGCCATCAAGTTTAAGTTTTACGTTCGTACTATTAAAGTTACAAGTGTTAAAAGTTGGGTGAAAAACTGTGTTTTAAAAAGACTGTTTGTTTACTTTTTTTACGTTAAATATCTAATTTACTATTGAAAATTGGTTCCAGTTATCATTATTTAATTAATCTGTACGCCCTTGTGGTTAATTTCAAGGATTATTTACACGTTTTCCACAATTGATTTTTAATTTAACTTCGTACATACATAACTACTGTTAGACGTCAATGTTATTTCCTGATCTGTGTTCAAATTTTGAATCTATTAGTTGTACATACATACATACATCCTCGGCGTTACAGCTCACGTAGAGCCTCAGCCTGCAACACTACGCTCCTCCAAAGGTCTCTATCCTGCGCTAAGGCCCTCCATCTCCTGACTCCAAGGCGTCTGAGGTCATCTTCAACCTGGTCTTGCCAACGCAGTCTTGGACGTCCTCTCATCCTTCTACCTCCAGGTTTTCCTTCAAAGACCTTCTTTACCGCTCTATCAGCTGTCATCCTTTCTAAATGGCCAAGCCATCTTAATCGTCCCTTTCGGATTTCACACACAATGTCTGGTCTGCCAAATAGATGGTAAACTTCAACATTGTGCCGCATTTGCCATATACCATTCTCAAAAATGGTCCAAAAATACGGCGTAAAACTTTTCTCTCCCAGCGACGCAGTAGCTCTTCATCTCTTGCAGTGAGAGTCCAAGTCTCTGATCCGTACATTACTACAGGTCGAATCATAGTGAGGTAAACTTGAATTTTGGTATTCCTGCTGATAGTGCTGCTTCTCAACATACTTAGAAGGGAGTAGTAGCTTTTCCAGCAGCCACTCTTAATTCCACTTCTTGAGACACGCTATTAATACTTGTCACTAACGAACCAAGATACCTAAATTGATTTCTGTTTTTGAAACTACTCTCACCAATCTCCACCTCCGCATCTGGGTTTACATCCCTACGGGTCATCAACATGTACTCCGTCTTCTCATGATTAATTTCCAGGCCGAGAGATGCTGATGCTGTCTTTAGCTCTTCATAACCCTCACCTAAGGCTCTTCTAGACCTAGCTAGTATACCGACATCATCCGCAAAGGCAAGAATTTGAAGTTGTCGGTTAAATAGTGTACCGCCTGGGTTCGAGGTTATTCCTCTAATGGCTCGTTCTAACACCAAGTTAAAAAGCAAAGCTGATAAGACATCACCCTGTCTAAGCCCTTGATTAATCTTGAAAGAAGCTGACAGGTATCCATCAATTTTAACCTTACATCTCGTCCCCCTTAAGGTAAGCATTATCAGTCTGATTAACTTCTCCGGTATTTGAAATTCTCTTAAGGTTTCCTTCAGCTTTCCTCTAATGACACTATCATAAGCTTTCTTAAAATCGATATAGAGTTGATGAACATCTATATTGAACTCATAGCACTTTTCAAGGATTTGTCTCAAAGTAAAGATTTGATCAGTCGTTGAACGGTCCTTCCGAAATCCACACTGGTACTCTCCAATCAAGTCTTCTGCAAGTGGAGTAAGTCGCTTTTTTAATATTTTGGCAAAAACTTAGCATACACTTAAAAGGCTAATACCACGGTAATTGCCACAGTTGGTTTTATCTCCTTTTTTGTGTATTGGGCAAATAACAGCCTCTTGCCATTGGCTAGGCATTTTTCTTCTTGCCACACCTCCAAAATAAGGGAAAAGAGACTCTCTTGCAGTGTCTTTCCTCCAGTTTTAAGTACTTCAGCTACAATTCCATCCTCCCCTGGTGCTCGATTGTTTTTTAAATCAGCAATTGCTTGCAGCACTTCTTGTTTTGTTGGTAGTTCAACTTGATCTAATACAATACTTTTCGCTTCAAGTAACATTTCACTCTTACCAACATCTTTACCTCCAACATTCTATCTCCATTCAAAAGCTCTTTAAAATACTCTGCCCATCTCTCAAGAATTCTTTCCTTGCTACCGATAAGGTTTCCATTTCGGTCCTTACAAAAAACGGCTTTAGGTTGGAACCCTTTCTTCTCTAACTTAATTCTTTGGTAAAATTCCCTAGCCAAACCAGCTTCATGACAGCTTTCCATTTCTGCCAACTTCATCTTTTCAAATGCCTTCTTTTTGTTTCGACATATCTTCGAAGCGATCCGTCTTTTATTTCTATAGTTGTCCACTGTTTTCCTGGTTCTGCGTTGTATCATACGCAATCTCGCATCATTTCTCTCTTTTATGGCTGCTTTACATTCCGCATCAAACCACTCCGCTCTTCTCATCTTCTCTTTTAGTCCCAGTATATCCTCCATAACTTTCAAAATCTCATCTCTTAGCATTATCCATTTATCTTCAATGTCCTTGTTCTTCCATTCTTCCGCTTTCAATGATAACGCATTATCTAGCACGCTTTTGAAAGATTCTGACACCTCCGATGATTTCAGCTTGTCAATATTGAACCTTTTACAAGGATTACCCTTTGTTTCCCTCACTCTACTAATTTTTTGCCGGTATTTAATTCCTACCATAAAGTGGTCTGAGTCAATATCCGCTCCTCTATATGATCTTATCCCTATAATATCAGATGCATGTCTACTGCTAATCAAGACGTGATCTATTTGGTTATTAGTGATTCCATCCGGTGAAACCCATGTAACTTTATGAATATTCTTTCTAGGTAGGCATGTACTATATATGCTATCTAGTACTATGTATGCTAGCTTATTTTAACTGATGAAGGGTGCATTGAGATGTTTGCACCATTTGAATAAACTTAGTGCATACATAAGAGCTGCTGTTAGATGGCAATGTCATTCACTTAATTTATGTTCAAATTCTGCTTTCAAGAGGATTATCTGAAGTCTACACCTAACTTCAGGTAAAATAAAATTATCAGTTAAAGCTGGGCTTTAAGGTGCTGCGGCAAATTATCTGAAGTCTGGACTTCATCGACGACTCTACAACTGCGAAGCGATGCCCACCTCAAGAAAAAAAGTTTCACCGGGACNTTTCTGGGGTTAGAGTCAGTTGTTTTTTAGGGGGTAAAATCAATTTTTCTAAAATTTATAACACAGCCAACGCTACATGAATAATCAAATAATTCTTGCATGTTTTTTTATTTTGGTTTTTATATATAGTTTTTTTTAGTTTAATGTTATATTTTAATAAGATCTAAAATCAGTTACGAGTCATAGGGAGGTGGTGGTTAAAGGCTTGCTTGCATAGATAGGGACCTGGGCCATTGGCGCATATGCAGTAAGGGACGGGGCTCACACAAGCCATATTGCATATATAAGTAAAGATGTATTTGATGTTTGGTTGAGCGGTAGGCTAGGGACCAAGATAGCTTATTAAACTTAACTATTGTTAAAGTCATCATGACCTCTGTACATAGAACATTTCTTGTCTCATTCGTTTGTTGCTATAGAGTGACATCCGTACTTTAGTTATCGATTAACGTTTTTATTTTTAACTCTTATTTAATAAGTACCAGATGTCGTAATGGTTATTTTTTTTAGATAAAAGCGTGTCTGTGTTATTAAATTGAAACTTTTTTGGGGGTAAATTATATGTTTTGATATTAGAGTCAGTGCATGGGGGCGAGTTGGAGAAGTCAGTGCTACCAAGGAGGAACCTGCTGAGGCAAGCAGGGAGAAAGAAGACATCCTGACGCACCTTATTTATGTTGGGTTTAGAGTCAGTTTTTGGGTTGATCAGTGTTGTTGGTTATAGTCTCATGTTTGGGTTAGCAGTCAGTGTTTTTTTCGGGGGGTAAGGAAATCAATTTTTTAATACAAAATCATACACTGTTTTTATTCTTTAAATTTATTTGTTTATTAGGTATATAATATAACTTTATAATTTTCTTATCCATCGTTTTAAAAGGTATTGCCAAGTTCTCTTTATTACTTAGTGTTTCGATTAAGGTGACTTCAATTATTAGAACATATAAATTAACAATTACATCATACCATTGAAAGTGGAAGCAATCTCTTATAACTAAAAAATAAAAAGAATCTGAGGATATCAAATAGAACAAAGGGACGATCTTCTGTCAAATAAATTAGGTTTTAGAACACTTTTTAAGACAAAAGTACTGTTACAAAAAGGTTATAGGGAACACAAATCTCTGTTGGACTCATGTAAGATCATATAGTAATCAAGAACTTAAGAGTAAAATCAAGATTATTGTTTTTTGATAAGCCATTTATCAGAAAAACTTTACAACATAACTAATGAGAAAGCTGCGTCGTGTGATTCGAGTAGCGAGAGGCAAAATTTGAATGACCTTTGCATATTATAAAATGTATGAAGTTAGAGTCCAGTGTTTTCTTTTGGGGGCTTAGAGTCAGTGTTTTTGGGGGTTAAGTCAGTGTATGGGCAGTGTTGCTGAATTCAGTCTACAAGTATCCTGAAGGAAGGCGTTTTCGGATCATTCTTCATAATATTAAAACGGATCCTGTTAGATTGCATTAAATTTCCGAAAAGCTAAGAGGGGCTTCTTATTATGAGCATACACTCTCATTTTTTAGCATGGTATGCCAGGGTTATTCAATTTTTCTGAATACCACAGGTCACTTGAAGTTTTTAAAATACGGGCCTTCGCCCGTAGCCGCTACGCGGCCGGGCGCTTCGCGCCTCGTCCGACTCCGCGGTGCGGCCCGGGGGCCTCTGTGGTCGCTTCGCGGCCACATTGTTGTTGTTCTGTATGATGTTGTGTTTTATTATTGTTCTTGTTACATGGCATTTTTGGCCATGTAACCTAGCGATTTTCACACCTCTCCACACAGGCCGCTCGGCGGGCCTGAGTGGCTTTCTCACAAATTTGATTTTCCTAATTAAGATTTTATTAATACTTATTATTAATAAGTAATGCTATAGATATTAAAACTAACAGCATTATAAACAAAAAATATATTCATGATTTATGTTTTTAAATAAAAATACCGTTTCCGTCACAATTAAGACACCAATTATTTAGATAGTTGGAAAAAGGGCCAAAAACTATTAGATCGGTTTTGGGGTACACTGAAAGAAGAGTATTTAATGTCCACTAATCATAAGAACCTCAAGGGCGACGTGCAATATAAAATTGTTATAGATACAACAATATTAACATAGATGGCTCACGTCAAGATTTTAAAAACAAAAATAGTTTGATGGGAATGCAGAAGCTCAAGTTAGTACAGTCGTGAAACTGTCACATATTTTTATTTCTGACATTTATTTATTTATTTTATTCAACAAACACGAGCTGTTAAGAGTAATCAAGTCCTTTCCATCGCTTTCTCAGCGCGCAAAATAATGAGGAAGTCGATGGAATGAGTGATCCCAGAAAGCTCTGTAAGAATTTCGTATAAATTTGGTAAAAAGTTGAAAAAAATTAATTTTCTCACTTTACTTCACCCATTCTGTCGTCCTCTTGGATTTGAAACTCTAATGTCAGAGTTTTCAATTTTTTGTTTGGTTTCCTTACTTTATACCGTTGCGCAACCCGAGATGGTTATGACTCAGATAGGGCAAATTAAATGTTAAGTCTAAAAACGGTAAAAAATGATTAATTGTTTATTTTTTTTTTAGAAAACAGATGGTGCTGGCTTCGCGGTGATGATGGCCCCCAAGTTTTATTAAACAAAAATACATCGCGAATACTACAGCATAGCCATAGATCTTTGTTTACTTTTATTTTATTTTACTAAACGATTGGGCAAACTGTTTGTTTTTAAAAAAATACTACAGCACAATCTAGTAAGAGAAGAGAGCTAAATATATTTTTACTAGCTAGGCTATTCAAGATCTAGTATGACGCCCCCAACTAAATCATTAACAACAAACTTGTCAATTTGAGTGTTCCTACTACACTCGGGAGTGAACCATCTATCTTAGGATATGTCTGATTGAGCTGACAACCGGTCCGCAAATCGTTTTAAGAATGATTCGACCAATATAAAGTAACTACTTCGAGGTTCTTTACCGCTTTCAGGCCCGCTTTTGCTCGGCGTTGGTTTAGTGGAAAGCCATTTTTGGTCCTGTTCTCTCTGGGACAAGGCAGGCTTCCAGGGATGGGCAGGTAGAGGTCCATCTTTTATACTATATCCCACCCTCTAACACTACTAAACCTTAACAGCTCTCGTCACAAGGTCTTTTGGACCTAGACGTATACTATATACATTATGGGATATAATATTGTATACAGCTGTTCTTGCGCCATTTGAGAAATGGTAATCGATGAGCCTGAAATTGGTTCTATAAATCGATTGCAGCTAGCCGCGTCTACCTAAACACGAAATACCCGGTTGTTTTAAAGCCATTTCAAGTTTCAAAAATATTTTTTTCATGACTCCATAACTTTTGGTTGAATGACGTCCCATAATGTTTTTATAACAATAGGCCTCGTAAACCTCCACAACATCTCGCGATTTTGCAACAGTTTCGTTTCAATTTAGGACAACGCCTTCGAGAGTTATTCGTTCGCCATACGAAAGGTGTAGAAAATCTTAACCATACATATATATTATAAATATAATACATATATATATAGGTATTTATATATAATTATATATATATATATATATATTATATATATAAGTCTATAATAGATACATATATAATATATAGCTTTTTTTCAGGCATCATATTTTTGTTATCAGGAAGCCCAATAGGAACTGATTCCCACTCACTCCACCTCAACTTTCCGTCATCAGCGAATAACTCATAAGCGTTTATTTTCATAATGGAAAATTCGCTAAAACCTGTTTTGCATTATTGGTGATTATTATGATAAACACTTTCAAGTACTTATTTTATTATTTTGACC
>JACMZG010001896.1:2673-20175 GCA_018340805.1 Microvelia longipes | reverse complement strand
TTATATTCCTGTTAGCTAAATGCATCTATAGTCAGATTATTTCTTCTTTAAAGAAATATTTTATACTATTTTTGATGTTGTTATTTATTATTTTTTACCTATACTGCAAAGTTCTTTTGTAGAAAAATGTAATATTTCCCTCAATTTTGGAGATCCTGCATCTGTGAAGGCTGAACGTAAGGACATTGGGCTTTTGATGTCTAGAGATGAAGTTTTATGGTTGGAAACATTTTTTTTGGGTGGTTAAGGTGAGGGTCAATATCCTTGAGAAAGATTATATTGTAGGAGAATCTACTGAACTCTAACCTAGTCAACTACTAACTACTGCTCTAGAGACCTGTTTAGTCTATTTTGACTGATAATCAGAGACTAGAATTAGAACCAACTACTGATCATTGGTGTAGGAACATAGATCCAAACGACAGACTAGAGATATTGATAAAATCAAGTACTTATCAACAAACTAGAGGCATAGATAAAATCAACTACTTATGATCTGACTAGAGACATAGATCAAATCAACTATTCATCAACAGACTATTGGTCATATTAACTTCTTATCAACAATCTAGAGAACATGGTGAATTTAAGACATAAACCTAATTACCTGCTTATATCCAGGCTAGAAATATTATTCTAATTAAGTATGTACCATTAGGTGATGACGTTTGGGAGGTTACAAAAACTATTGTTTTAACTATCTAAGACATTGTGGGTCCATACGTAGTAAAGTCATTTGTTTCAATGGCGAATAACACCTACTAATCCCCAAGTTAAATTTTTTGATCTGTTCAGTTTTCTTGACACTTCGGCTAGGAACTGATAAAATGATTTACTACATTTATTAATTAACTGTTAGTAATTAATCTTACTGGCAAGTGTCCTTTTCAGTCTTATACCTTTGCTTATGAATTAGTAACAAAGATTTAGTCAGTCAACTTATTCACTGGGTTGGAGACATAAATTTGGATTATTTTAGACATTAAGCAGCATAGTGAGGTCATGTAGATCGCTAGATATGTTGATATGTTACCAAACGCTTTCCTCAACATTCCATCTAACATTACCTGTTGAATTTCTTAGATTGATTTAAATACTTAGCTCACCTTACTAACGAAGAGCTTCTATTAGCTGTATTCTAATATTATTTTAACTCAATATTTTTTATAAATATTTCACAAATCTATTTTTTCGAACCTTTCTTTCTATATGGTATGGATTTTTTTATTATTGGTAAAGATTTTATTGATGATGGACCAACAAGTTTTGAAGAAAGGTTTGGAAAAAATCTTAAAGAAAAGAATCCTGAATGGGTTTATAGTTTTTTGTGTCACTCTCCCTTTTCATCGTCTGATACCTGCTTCACTTCTTGCCTTGGTTCTTCTTTCCTTCCTTCGAATCTTTAACATTTTATCATATCTTATTTTTCAATTTAAAAAGAAGGATCCCAGCTGTTATGGTTGCATTTTGTAACGTATCGACGTTTATACCGGTTTTACAGTCGACTTGTTATCCACACTGACAAACCTAACATTCTATTTTGTTGTAACCCCAAGTTTATCTTATCTTTATAAGCCTATTAGTTTGTAACAAAGTCTTCTTTAATCCTTTTCATCAAAGACACTTCTCTTTTCATGTCCTTAATTTTCTTTAACTTTTAAATAATGGATTGTTTTGGCCGTCTCTATGCTACTGTGTGACACTTGTATTTTATATTATTTTAATAATGATGTCCTAAACGGAAATCTTTAAACAAGACTTGTGGCTTATCAGGGATAATCTTGCGGGAACAACCTCAATGTTAGTGGCCACTTATGATTAGTGGCCATCACTTATTTAGTATCGCATAATACTAATAATAATAATCCGTTCGAAAGAGAGGAAGTTCACGAATAAATGTCATATATATATATAGTATATATATTATATATATATATATATATATATATATATATATATATATATATACATATATATATAAAACTTTTTTTTACTAATATTCCTATTTCAAATAAATTTAAGTACAAAATAACTGACTCCATAATTTAAGGTAATGGCAATTTTTGCGAAACAAATTTTTTCGTGATCAGGGACCTCTGGAACGGTTTTTGTGTCGTAATCCGATGTTAGACTCCCGCCATAAAGCCAATTCCATTAGCGAATTTTTTCTAAAGGAAATTTGCTAAAACAAACGTCTAGAAAGGTAGGTAAGAGTCTATATTCTGATGTTGCCAACTATATTTATGTAATACTCCATCAAGTTGACCGGTCTTATTTTCTTATAAGCTTATTGCAAGGAACCTCATTAGTACGGATAGAGCTTATCGAATGTTACTTATAGAAAAAATGTTGCTGACCCCCATGCTCTATTACAGGCCTGGGCAAACTTTTCTAACAAAGGGCCGCATTCCTTAAATTTTAAAGTATGCTAAACCCGCAACAAATTGCAGTGACGCTTGTGTTTTCCTAAAGTCAAATTTATTCTCAAAGAATAAGAATTAGGGATCTTTAGCACTAAAGAAAAAAAAAAACGAATTATCTTCGTCAGATCTGGAATATATAACTGAAGACAAAATTTTGCTACAATACTAGGTGTAAAAATAATTTTAATAAGTATTCCTATGAAATAAAAGATCAAAGGGATTGTATTTTATCAACTCCTTTTCGGCAATTCACAGAAGGCATAATAGATTTTTTTATCTTATTATTGTGAAAATAAAAATTCGCTGAAATAATTAAAATTCGACAATGAGAATTGATATAAAAGGCGGCCGCTCTTTATGTAAGTGTTTCTTATCTCACTAGTTTTTGTTTCTCCAAACTTTAAAGTTAGAGTAGCAATCCATTCTTTCCTTATCTTTGTATCTAACTTTTCATAATAATTTTGAATTAAATATTTTATTTGCTTTATATACCTAATATTTTTATTTTATCTTTTTCCAAACATTTTAATTTTGCCCGCGGGCCGTAGTTTGCCCAGGCCTCTATTACGTTGTACTTACAACCATTCTGTACTCCTCTTACCATCAAGTCATTCGATTTTGGTCATTTTTTGTTGTTTTCAAGTTAACACTAAACCTTCAATTAAATTTACAAACATTAAAGAATTGAACAATAATCTAATTCTGCATCAAACATGTTACACATTACATTAAGAGTGAAAGAAAGCAATCATGTCGGTGTCCTCCAATTATCAACATTACATAAACTCTAAAGTTGTCTCTCTATTTTTCTGAAAAACGGTGTCGACACGGTTTTGGCTCTAAGCTATTCCCTTGCTAATTGTATAATAGCCATGTTGACTGTCAATAGTAATAGCCGGAGATAATTTCTATGTTGTAATAATCTATTGATTCTCTCTAATACTTTACAATCATTAGCGGAGGTTTGATGATGTTAATTACTCCTTAGTATTCATTACACTTGTCTTAGTTTATGTGTTTAATTTGATAACAGTGTTTAATGCAGTCACCATGTCCTTCTTCTTAATTAGCTAATGTTACATGGACATTTACTCAATATTCTTGTGGTTTAAACAATGAACCATTTTAAGTTTATGTTAAATTTATTCTTTTTAGCGAATTATCATTAGAACATGCCACATATGAGGTTGTCAATGTAAAAAGGGAACCGATTCTGTTTGGCCTCCTGATTTAAAAAATATGTTTTATATATCTTATATATATATATATATATATATATATATATAATTATATATATATAATATATATATATTATGTATATATAATATATATATATATATATATATATATATATATATATATATATATATAATATATATATATATATATATATATTATATATATATATATAGTATATATTAATATATATATTATATATATAAATATATATATATATATATAATATTAATATATAATATATATAAAATAATATATATAAGTACTATATAAATATAAATAATTAGAGGAAAGGAAGACATATATATTATATATATATGTATATATATATATATATATATATATATATATATATATATATATATATATATATATATATATATATAATATATTTATAATATATAATATATAATATAACAACTATTACCTCCAACTGCCATCTTCATACTAACGACGTAATTCGTGTAATTTCTCTTTAAATCTCTTTAAATGAAAAGTAAAAATAAATCAAAATAATCATACTCTTCATAAATTTTTTATTTAACTTTATTAACATTCATGTAAGTTTTTGTATTTTTATTGATGGAAATAAAACTTATTTTTATTATTAATTATGCATTGTTGGTATATATAATAGGAAATTAAAAATTTGTTGAGTAGGAACATTTTTATGTTGATAAAAAGCGTTACTAGCGAATATAGCTGCCGCTGTCTACTTGTCTCTTTTCGAAATTTACTACTGTGTCTGTTATTTAAATTATTTGAATAACAGTCTGATAAAGGTCAAGTCTTATTTTTGCTAGTAAGTTTAACTTCTGTAAAATTAAACTTACTAAGTGAAGTTTGAATACTCTGGTTAGTATATGTAATGTGACTGCAAGATAAAAATTAAACTTAATGAAAGTATAACATTTCATTTAAAGGTGTGAACTTAATACTAACTGCTGAGTAAGTTGGTCCTCCGAGGAGGTTGTTACTCCCATCAACTGCAAGTCCAGTCAGGACTCCTTTGTCTGAAACGACATGGTTTTATTTAAGGAGAATTAAGCGGCTATTTGAGTGAGAAGGCGGGTTATAAAACCGCTCTTTTCTAATTAAGTATCTCCCTGAAGTATAAGAAACCAGTTTGCCCCACTACGAAGCGTTCTAATACTGCATTATACCCTATTCTTTACAAGCATGCAGGTAACTCGGACCTGACCATCTCCTTAAACTATTCCTTCTAATTTATTTGACGACTTTGTCCTTCTTCAGTAACTTATCCTCCTTACCAGTCCTCTCCTGGCGTATAATTCTCACAACTATTTTACGAACACGATCCTATAACCGCACTATTGTCGTTAAATTTCAGCTTGTTCTGTATCCTTTAGAAAAGACAATATAAAACAGTCTACTAAGATAGAAATCGTTTTTATTAACCTTTACTAATTAACAATTTGAATTTCTCTCTCTTTCTATCTTTTCCCCTCTCTCTTTCCTATATTTTACCCTGAAACCAATGAAAAAGTATTGCAATAAGTTTTCCAATGTTAAGAATAAAGTGATTGTTTATGAACGCTTAGTAAAGAAATACTGATACTTGCTAAGTCTAAACTGTTTATTATGTTTCAAAGCTGTGAAGTGATATATTTTGGAGTAGTAACTTTATAAAGAAGTATAATATTGCTTATGTGTGGTGGAAATTGGTTTTACGATTGAATATCTCAATTGTAAACGTTACTGATGATATCTTATTGTCAGTTGATGGACTCCTAGTGATAGCTGTGATTGTAATTAGGGTTAGGATTACCATGGTCCACTGCCAGACTAAGCTTTAGATAGAAACATATGTAGATGTATTTTACCAAAACTATTGTTGAGTGTCCTATATGTTGTTTAAACCCACGCTCATTTAGGGTTAAGGACTTTTTAGAAAGACCTTATTTCGTACAGGCTTACACACAAATATAAATATATATATATAATATATATATATATATATATATATTATATATATCTACATATAGTTCATCATGTCTTCTGGGATCTTTAAAAATTTACCGTTACAGACATTCAATGTTCCAACCTTTGAAACTGTGAGTCTTTGGCAAGGTAATTGTGTTGTGGCACCACTCAACTGCAAGGTACTGTTCACCCTTGCTGAAAGGATCCTTTAACTCTCCACGCCCGGTCGCTATCTGTGTTTCAGAATCTAGCATTTATCACCGTCTACATCATCGGTGGATAACTTTTTCAACTTTAGTCTCCATAGCCATCAAGTGCTTAATGCTAGCTGATCCTCGTGTTTTGTCCAATTCTTCACACTTTCTGCGTGTTAATGTTTATTTTACTTTGCCAATAAAGAACTTGTTTAAAAAAAATGTTTATTTTTATCTTTATATATATATATATATATATATTATATATATATATATATATATATATATATATATAATATATATATATATATATATATATATATATATATATATATATATATATATATATATATATATATATATATATTAAATAGGAGAGAGGGTGTGGCTTTAGTTACCTTAGTCCCCCATCTAGAATCGCTTTTGGTTATAACAATGTGTAAGTATTACCTATTTCGTTCTATCACGTCATTCCAATCATTATACTTATTAATATTTAAGTACATTTATAATAATTATAAGTAATGTTAATTAAAAATTTTAATTATTTTCTAACTTTTAGTAAAATTTAATCTAAGTATCTTTTTTCTTATTAATTTCTACTGAGAATCTGCGAGGAATTTTATACAGAAAAGTATCTAATTTTCTTTATAAATTCAATTAAAGAAACTTGAGTTTTACTCCTTATATGTAAGGAGGGGAAATAAGAAAATTTGCAAATATGTGAATAAATGTCTCCCGAGGAAGATTTTAATTGAATTAAGCTTTTGAATAATTAGTAAAGGAGGCATGAAGTTTAGAGCTAAGTGGATAAGTTGACATTCTAGCTGCTGTGCGTCAATGCTATCTGGAGACAATTTAACACAGGTAAATCTATTAAAGCAGCTTTGCTTCGTTTTGCTGGAAAGATGTTTCAACAGATGTTTCCTCTTCAAGTAATTCTTATTTGGATATTTTTCGTTTGATACTTTTGTTTTATTAATTCAATTTCTTTTATATTGAAAAACTACTCATGCATTGTAAAAGTAGGATTAGTATAATCCCTAGAGTTTTAAAATTCTACCTAACAACATTTGGGTATTTTCTATTCCTTTCCCCCACTTCAAATTTTTAGTTTGTATGTGTGTTGTGTGTTTTATCTTTAGATGTTTAAGTAACCATTGGTAACCTTTAGTAATTATTAATTACCTATAATACCATTAGTAATCTCTAATAATCATTAATTACCATTAATTACGAAAAATAAACATTGATAACTTCTAGAAATCATTACTTACCATTTTAAACTATCAATAACCTAACCTTGTTTAACATGGTCATTTTCGGGTTATCATTGGTTATTGGTTATGTATATATATATATATAAAACAGTACCAAAATTTGACAAAAATTTGGTAATAGGAGAGCATAAGAGATGTTAATATTTTTCAGGTATTTATATTTTTGTATTGCTTCGATTGTTTAGTCTCTATTTTTTTTTATACTTGTGACTTGTTATAGAATCCAACAATTTCATTATTTTTGGTACATTTGTTTTAACCAGTGGTTCCCAATCTATGGGAGCTCGCGAAGCACTATGCACTTTTTGAAATCATTGACAAACCAACTAAATAGGATTCCTCCATGCTTCATTGCGGGATAAATATAACTTTTTTGAGTACGCATGATTAAATAAATGACTTACTAAATGAGCTTTGAACAAAAGAGTGAAGAAAGAGGGCGCTAGCTTTTTAAGAAATGTGACTTTTTTGTATGTATTAAATCATCTTACTGCGACTGTGTCATAGAAAGTAAATTTCTAAAATATAAAACTAAGTGTGACGGGATGCTTGGCCCCTGGTAAGCAATATTTTCCAGTTCTAGAGAAGAAGTGATTTAATCGTCATTTAATTTGAATTTCCTTTGGAATGTTTGTTTCTTGCTTAACATTTCCTGCTTGATTTATTTTTTTCTTGTATATATTTTTTCGTGTGTGTGTTTGAATTTATTTGTTTCTTGTATCGCCGTTCTTGCTCAGGTTTTGTCGTTTTATGCTTCGTTGTGATATAGGATTTTCCGAAATAAATGCGCCTGCTAGTTGTACCCGCTTTAAGTACCCACTACATTAGCGATTTTTTTCCAAAGGAAATTCGCTAACAAACTGACATGATTGGCACCACGGGACTCATCTATTTCACTTTTTGGTCAGCCTCCTTTATCTAGTTACTCTAAAAACATTCACTGTGTGATGACAGTGAATTTCTTCGAGTCTAATCTTAAGGTGGAAAGAACTAGATTCCTTTTTACAATGGAACCCTTTGACGAAGCGAGGCCACTAGACCGCAACTAAAAGACAGATTTTTAATTTATCCTTGTATCCATTAGCATTGTAATAGTTTCATAGGCTATTTTGCGTGATTTCCTTTACAAATGTGCTCACCAACTTCCCCTAGAAATCCTTATGCTCCTCTAGTTTTCGCCACAATGTTAGCTCAATTTCAAGTGTCTTGGACTGTAATTTGTTTACATAAAATTATATACGTCAAAGACAGAGGCATAACTATAGGCTCGCACGAGCTTACATTTTAAGTGACCGACCTTTTGGAGTCCTAAAGGTAGATTCACAAAAAATGTTAAAACAAATATCATGATTAATCCACGTCTGCGTTTTCTAGCTCAATCACTTCTGATGCGTCATTATTTAACAAATGAATCTTTTCAGATATGTAACTGAGGTTAAGGTAAAGGTCCTAGTCAGTGTTAGCACCACTTTATGCATGAAAAGAGGCCTAATTAGAGGTCAATATTGTCTATCCTATCATCGAGTTAAGGGGGCCCAGTCTCTATAATTTTAAATGGGACCCCCTTAAATCTCATTAGTGTATATTTTAAATTCTTGAAGTAAGGGGCTACGTCATACTTGTTTTAACTCATTTATATGTATTAAAGGGGCCTAAAGGGGCCTTTTTAGAGCTCAGTATTGATTATTCTATCATCAAGATAAGGAGCCCTATAGTCTCAATAATCTAAACTCCATTATATACTTAAATTAAAGGAACGAAGGACGATTTCAACTCGACGATGTCGGTGTCTACATCGTCGAGTCGAAAAAGAAGAGAAGGAAAACTGTGACTTCCACTGTTTGACTTGTATTTATTTACCTTTAATGACTTTCTCTTAGCCGTTTTTTCTTTATGTTATATCTGGCACTGATGATGGCCTCATGTTAGGTTGAAAGCGCTTTGAATAAATTATTGTTTTGTGGAGAGACTCTTTTTTTTCGATCCTTTTATTATGAACAACTCCACCGAGGCTCATTCAAAATCATATCCATTATACTTATAAATAGGGCCCCATTAAATCTCAATATTATTTTTATTTATTTTCTTATTTTAATTTGAGAGAACATTTCTCTACAGCCGACAACCATTTGAGGCAAAAAAAGGATATTAATAATATGCATCTATGTATACATGGAAAAATTCTGGTGCGAATGTCAACACGGGCGAATTTTCTTTAAAATGCATGCTATCTTGCTTATCAATCGTTTTCAGTATTTGTTTAATAACCTGAGCAGTAGCATCACAACTTATCACTTATTTTTTTCAAAGAAAATGCACTAAAACTTAGTGCATTTAAGTTTATGCACTTGACATAAACTGAGCTTTAAGTTAGTGCAAATAATGCTGTGTCTTATAATGTAAATTTGAAAAAAAAATCACGTGCGACGCTACTGCTCATGTTATTAAACCAATACCGAAAGCTTACGCAAATATTGGATTGGTAAAGAAGAAAGAATAAATTTCTAAGAAAATTCACCCGCCTTGCGCACCTCCCTTTTTACCTTACCCCAACCTTATTTAATCATTTAATATTTAAGAAAATTCTGTATGGGGATAAGCGACAGTTTTTTGAACAAATATGTTTCTCTAAAAATCATTTCTAATATTAGTTTAATAAAGTTTTTGAGTCCAACAAGACCTCATCCACATTTGTGGCTGGCACAGTCAAGATATTTGAATTCAAAATCCAGGCCGCGTAGAGTCCTTGTGTTTAATTTTTTTAAGTTTGATTCTACACTTGCCGTCTAGTTTTATATTCCTTATCTGTTAAACGTCTTTTTTTTCTCGTTAAGTCTCACTATCTTAAAATATTTACTAAATTGTATTTATTATAAAAATATTTATAAAAAAATATATAAACCCAGCTATTAAGATTTTTAATTGACTGTTAGCTTACACCTACTTTTCTGAAGAAGAAAAACCAATTAATAATCCATTAAAAATATATTGTAAAATCTAACGGGTCTTATATCGTCAACTTTCCAGCTCTTAAAAGACGTTTCAATCCAAAATTGACCATTTTATAAATTTATTTATTATATTTTAATTAAATAAATATCGTTATAAAAAACTAAATTTTTAATTATAAATAGATAATTAATATTTATGGGGTTTGATAAAATCAAAATAAAAAAAGGAGAATTATTTTTTTAGTTTTAAGAAGTTAAAGGAGTTGTTAATTAGTAGTTGCAAAAATACTTTTAATATGTAATTACTTGTTGATATTTAGATATTCACTTAGTTTAGGAAAAATACATTCTGGCGCGTTAGTCTGCAAGGCGAGCGTATTTTCTTTGAAATACGTGCTTGCTTACTCATCAATGTATTTCTTGCTTAAGTTTCCAATATTTGCTTAATAACCTTAGCAGTAGCGTCACAAGTTGTTATTTAATTTGTCAAAGAAAATGATCATATTTATCCTATAGATTAGACCATGCACGACACAGCATTATTTGCACTCATTTGAAGCTCAGGTTGTGCTAATTTTAGCGCTTTTTCTTTGAAAAATTCGTAAAAAAATTAAGCAACAATTTGTAACGCGACTGTTTAGGTTTTTTATTACCACCGAGCCAAAATTATTTTGAAATTATATACTTTAAATATGGTAATAAAAAATTATCGCTATTACCGAGATTCGAACCTTGGAACTCTAGGTTTAATTACTTTGAGTAGTATTATCTCTCGACCGGCTTTATTCGATTCTGCGAACCCTATTAAGTTTTTCCGTCGACAGATTTTTCTTTCGACATAAAAATAGTCACCGTGCCTTTCAAGGTCACAGTACACTTTATAATAATATAAAAATAATTTAATAAATTTCTCTTTACGAAACTCTTAATTTACAGAAGCGCCTCAACCCAGCTAGAGGCCATCATTAGCGCAAACCCGCTGAGAAAATAAATAAAAGATTTAGAAGAATCTAAATCTAATGTCTACTACTGTAAAACCATAGAATCAGTCTTCTTTCATTTAATAAAATGAAGAAGGATCTTGTATCTAAAACTAAATCATACTCATCTTCCTTTAATTTGTTTTAGTGGTTTGCACTGATAATGACCTCAAGCTTAGTTAAAAGTACTTTTTCTGTTAAGTTTTTCCGTCGACAGATTTTTCCTTTCAACGCTTATAATGAACTTTTTTCTCAACGCTCAAGTATTTTACAATCATTTGGTTGGTTTACTCTTTGTATTATGGCTGAACAACAAAAACGAACTAAATTTAGTGCCTGCCTTGATAACAGGTTACTGTCACCTATGCAAACAGACAAACAACATAGGAAAATACTATATAAATAAAAACAGATTAGTTACACAAAAGTACTTTATTTTTTAATTATAATAACAACTAAGCTTTCGACTAAAAATTAGTCATCATCAGAGTTTAACACATATAAAATATAAAATGAAATACAATTTTACAGACTACTTACAGTAGTCTTACTTTACAGTAGTCTGTAAAATTGTATTTTCATATTATATTTTATATGTGTTAAACTCTGATGATACTAATTTTTAGTCGAAAGCTTAGTTGTTATTATAATTAAAAAAAAGGACTTTTTGTGTAACTAATCTGTTTTTATTTATATAGGAAAATACTTAAGTCTGTCTGCAGACTTTGTGTTGCTATCGTTAGAATCAACAACACACATCATATTAATTGTGATACCCTTGCATAAAAGAAATATATGTTATTGGAAAACTTTAAACAAAGTTAAAGACCCTGATGAGGACTTAGTGACAAAAATCCTAGAACTAATCAATATAAAAGATCTCCTGCAAAAAGTCAACACGAGAGTATTTGTACAAAAAGACTTAAAATCGCAGTGCATAGGTCTACGATTTCTGTGAGCTATTTCCTTTGATTTAGAGCCCCAAAAATTGTAAAGGAATTTTTTAAAGAAAACCCCTCAAAATAATAATGTCTGAACAAAAGTAAAAATAAATAGGTTGGACAAATTTACATTTGATTCCGCTATTGTGACTTTTATTGATAAGGATAAATATAAGCCCTTTATGTAAGTCATTAGATTGTTATTTTATTGATAAGGATAAATATAAGCCCTTTATGTAAGTCATTAGATTGTTACTTTTATTGATAAAGATCAATAAAAGCCCTTTATGTTAGTCATTAGACTGTTACTTTTATTGATAAAGATCAATTAAGCCCTTTATGTAAGTCATTAGATTGTTACTTTTATTGATAAGGATCAATAAAAGCCCTTTATGTAAGTCATTAGATTGTGACTTTTATTGATAAGGATCAATAAAAGCCCTTTATGTAAGTCATTAGATTGTGACTTTTATTGATAAAGATCAATTAAGCCCTTTGTGTAAGTCATTAGATTGTTACTTTTATGATAAGGATCAATAAAGCCCTTTATGTAAGTCATTATTGTTGACTTTTATTGATAAGGATCAATAAAAGCCCTTTATGTAAAGCATTAGATTGTGACTTTTATTGATAGGGATCAATAAAAGACCTTTATGTAAGTCATTAGATTGTGACTTTTATTGATAAGGATCAATAAAAGCCCTTTATGTAAGTCATTAGATTGTGACTTTATTGATAAGGATCAATAAAAGCCCTTTATGTAAGTCATTAGATGTTCCTCGCCTTTTGAAATGTTAGTAATATTCTATTTCTGTTTTCTTAGTTATATTTTACTTTCATATCCATAAACGGTTCAAAGTTATTAATAATAAATTTCTCAATGTTTTTTTCTATTGTTGGTATAAATCATTTTGTAAAATTCACTAATCACGTTCTCATAATGGATCATCATCTTGATCGCTTTTTCTATATTTTTTCTCATTTTTCATTAAAAACCTCATTCTATCCAAGTTTTTAAAACAATAAACCGTTTGTTGTCTGATGGCCAAGAGTTGTTCGGCCCCTTGAGTTGAATCCCTGTGCTATTAATGTTTCCAGGTCTAATAATTGGCCCCTAGGGGTCATATCGTGGAGGAGGGGCACTACACGACCTCTTTGGTACCACCTTACTCTGTAATACATACCCTTTTTTACCTGTAATTTTATATCTGTGTGTTATTTGTTCTGGAAGATATGAATACCCCACAGCATGGATACAATCGTATTTTTTATAACAATAACCTTATTATTAGTAATTATTTGACGACGTTTCTTGATTTTATTGACCTTTTTTCAACTCTTTTTAAATAATCCAATAACAAGTAACTCAATCATATAATATCTCGTGTTTAATCATATCGCCTAATATTGAACAATACCAATAATACGCCATTACTTAACAGAATTACGTCCAAGTCAGTTGTCGTGATAAAGGAAACCATAATCATTTTTACATTTTGTTATTATTTTTTATCAATGCAATTGAATCTGGTTCAATAATTCTCTAAAGTAATTGGATTAAATAATTGGTGGATAAATTAAATGATTAATTATTTCTATTATTAGAAAAAAACGTAAAACAACTCTTGAAATAAACCGTTACTTAATCCCCGATTTGTTAGGGGGAGTAGATTTATATATATATATATATATATATATATATATATATATATATATATATATACCAAAAAATCTTTTAGTCTTTTACTGTTATGGTCTGAAAGCAAGTTTTATTAATGATAAAAGTTTTATTTATTAATTATTAGCCTAAATTAGGCTAAATAGTAATAAATAGCATTAACTAAAAATTTAGATGTTAAAATTCAGTAATAATTAAAATATTAAAATAATTTGCTTTTTATTGTTTACAACTTATTGTTTATTAATTTACAATTAACTATTGTTTCGCTTGCAAAAGCAGTTTACTATTCTTTTGGATAGAGTAGATTATTTTGAATGCATATTATACATTAAAAACAGATTTGATTATACATTGTATTATCCATAGAGATATATACTAGAGGGGGCAAAGCCTATCTTAATACACTGAGAGGCTTGAATCATTTTTTTGAGGCTCTCAGGGGCTCTAACCTCATTGAAACCTCCTCTAAGAGTAAGATAATGTTATAAAAAATCAATCGTTGTCGGCTTTTCCGCATTGTTTCCTATTATAACCGTTGTCTTATAACGTTGCTGTATTTTTTAATGTTTAATTCATTATATTAATACTCAAGGGTGTTCAGGTTACTTTTTTTATGTTTCAAAATTCAACCGATAGGGCCCCTCTAGTAATAATGTCTGTATGGTATTATCAAATTATCAATGTATAATCAAATCATTTCCTTCAAGCCGCCAGAAAATGTAGGCGCTTGCCCACCTTTAGGTAGCGGCTGCTTATTGGTTCAGAGAAAATTGTTTAATTTCAGTGTTTTTAAATTAATTACATATTGGAACTATTTGTAATCTTGTTATACTAATTATAATTATGTTTACCATTGTTACAGGTCAGTATAGAAAAATCATTCCTTTGACAAAGTATTATGTGAGTAGAGTATTTTGATTTTTTTACATTTTCTTATTTTAATTTGATTGTTAGTTTTAAAAATTTATGAAATTAGTTTTCCCGGCGTTGGAAGTTTAGGTTTGCTTTATTCCCTGTTGATTAGAACGTAAAATGCCAATGTGTATCCACTGTATTAGTGAGAGTTTTTGTTATATTTTTTTATTGTATAATACAACAAAAATTATGATTGTTGTTGATGACACATAAAGAAACAGTGACTGTTCTTAGGTGAGAATAAAATTAAATAATAAACAAAACTTTGATTTTATGAACAACCTTAAATAAATTATGAAAATAAGGCGCGGTCGAATATCCACGGCCTTCTAGAACATTGGATCACCAACAAACTTTTTTTATATTTTTTTTTTCAAAATTTTCAGTAATTAGCCGGATTTGTGATAAATGAAGCCTATTTCCGTAATCTGCACGCTCTTTTGGTTAATCTCAAAGAGTATTTACATTCACTCAACGATTTATTTTTAATCTAACTTGGTACATACATAACTACTGTTAGACGTCAATGTTGACATGTCAAAATATAACACAAAAATTGACGTCTAACAGTAGTTATGTATGTACCAAGCTATATTAAAAATAAATCGTTGAGTGAATGTAAATACTCTTTGAGATTAACCAAAAGAGCGTGCAGATTACGGAATAGGCTTCATTTATCACAAATCCGGCTAATTACTGAAAATTTGAAAAAAAAAGTTTGTTGGTGATCCAACGTTCTAGAAGGCCGTGGATATTCGACCGCGCCTTATTGTATTAAGGTTATAACAATTAAGGTTCAACAGGATTATCAGGAGTCTCTCTTTAGAAGTTGGCTGGTATCATTAGTTATGAGTCGCCTCCGTTGAACGCAAATGTCCAATGTCACAACCGGCCACTGGAGCAAATCCCCTACTCCTCCTAATTTGCTCCAACACATTCTTGACATCAATTTTTAAGTGTTTTCCAGCTGTAATTTCCTAAAAGAAGACAAGTGTTCCATGGAAAATGGTCATAACTGTAAGATTTGCAAAAAAAAATGTATTTATTAAAAATTTTCTTTTTGCTTCATCGAACATTTTTGACACCAACTTCTAAAAATTGTAAACAAGCCATACTTCGATTATTAAAACACGTCGTTTGACAGTGACTTACAGTGAAATTAAATGGTTTTATTTTTTACTTATTATTACAAAGTTTTATGTTAATATAGTGTTTAATTATGTCTTTTATCGTGTTGTTGTGGTTTTTTCGGACATTTTAAGGCAAAAGAGAGCTTGGCAAACAAAAAAAAACGATTTATTACATGGGAGCTTATGAAGTGGTTTTGTCTTCTGTTAGTTTTTCTAATTATTTTGTTACTTTATTTACTGAAGATGCTTATATTTGTGATCTAGAATGATGTATGCTCACAATAAGCCATCAAGTTTAAGTTTTACGTTGGTACTATTAAAGTTACAAGTGTTAAAAGTTGGGTGAAAAACTGTGTTTAAAAAGACTGTTTGTTTACTTTTTTTACGTTAAATATCTAATTTACTATTGAAAATTGGTTCAGTTATCATTATTTAATTAATCTGTACACCCTTGTGGTTAATTTCAAGGGATTATTTACACGTTTTCCACAATTGATTTTTAATTTAACTTCGTACATACATAACTACTGTTAGACGTCAATGTTATTTCCTGATCTGTGTTCAAATTTTGAATCTATTAATTGTAATCAGTTCAAATTGTTATTATTTGTACTCAACAACAAACAGGTAATTTGTTTATAATAAAAGAAGTATGCATATCAGCTTTTGTGGTGTGGAATATTAGTAAATTTGGAGATAAGTTTCTCAAGTCACTTCTGTGCTTCGTTGCAGTACATTATTAAAGTGAAATTATTTTTATCATCTGGAAGACTTGTATGCTGGCTTATTTTACTGATGAAGGGTGCATTGAGATGTTTGCACCATTTGAATAAACTTAGTGCATACATAAGAGCTGCTGTTAGATGGCAATGTCATTCACTTAATTTATGTCAAATTCTGCTTTCAAGAGGATTATCTGAAGTCTACACCTAACTTCAGGTAAAATAAAATTATCAGTTAAAGCTGGGCTTTGTGTGCTGCGGCAAATTATCTGAAGTCTGGACTTCATCGACGACTCTACAACTGCGAAGCGATGCCCACCTCAAGAAAATAAAGTTTCACCGGACAAAGACTTGAAGTCTACACCTAACTTCAGGTAAAATAAAATTATCAGTTAAAGCTGGGCTCTGTGGTGCTGCGGCAAATTATCTGAAGTCTGGACTTTATCGACGACTCTACAACTGCGAAGCGATGCCCACCTCAAGAAAATAAAGTTTCACCGGGACAAAGACTTGAAGGGCGTCAGTCACAACCTTCATGATGATAATATTCCACTTTAAATAGGATTAAACTCTTTTATTGTTAAAATTTATATAATAATAAAACTAAGCTGAATTGATTTTTGTTTTGTTCTAATTTCTGTATGACCAACACCAATTTAGGAGGTTTGTCATACAGGCCCCTAGGAAACCCTTAATCTATATTTCTGACTTACCTTAGCATTCTACATTACAGTCAGACGCATACTATAGCTCTTAAATGTGTGCCAAATAGTAACTTGGCACATATTTATTTATATAGATGTCCACCAGTGTCAAGGCAAACAGCATACAATTTTGGAAAAATTTTTGATGAAAAGTGTTTCTCATGTTGCTTAGAAGTTATCTGGATAGAGAGAGAGACCTCAACCACATCTGAAGCTCGCATAGTTCTCGAAATATATGAATGGATGTGCACATTTCTTGTAAACCTTTTTCAGGTCAAATGGCTGATCCAATTTTAATGAAACTTGGCATGAAGTTAATATTTGACTTAAGATTTTCAACACAATTACATATTGGTGGAACTTAGCAGTTTTCTCGTTGCCTAAAGGTTTATTAAACAGGA
>JACMZG010001895.1:17445-21460 GCA_018340805.1 Microvelia longipes | reverse complement strand
AATGGTTGTTCCATGGTAACCAGACATCCTGACACACTGACCCAGTTTATAGAGCAACCTGTTGAGTCAAGGGCTCAAACTTGAGATAAAATCATTACAAGGACAGTGTATGACCCTAAATATTTGATAATAAGCCTGTCCTAACCAAAACCTTTTAGCGAGTTTTATTTAGGAAATGACGCTTATGAGGTTGTTTTCTTTGATGTTATAGCTGTGCTAACCAAACATTTTAGCGAGTTTTATTAGGAAATGACGCTTATGAGGTTGTTTTATTAATATTTAAGCTTTGCTAACCAAACACTTTAGCGAGTTTTATTGGAAAGACGCTTATGAGGTTATTTAATATTAAAGGCTGTGTAACCAATCATTTTAGAGTTTATTAGGAAATGACGCTTATTGTTTTATTTAATATAAAGGTGTGCTAACCAATCATTTTAGCGAGTTTTATTAGGAAATACGCTTATGAGGTTTTAGCGAATTTCCTTTGGAAATTCGCCTAATGGGATAGGCGTCATGGCGGAATTTGAACCTCGGACCACGACACAAATCCGTTTCAGAGGTCCCTAATGACGAAAAAATAAGTTTCGAGAGACTTTATATATTATATATATAATATATATATATATAATATATATATATATAATATATATATATATATATATATATATATATATATATATAATATATATATATATATATATATATATATATATATATATATATATATGTATTTCTAGACACTTTCTTGTAAACACTCTATCTTTCGAAACGGATTAATATTTTTTAACCAAACTTGGTACCAAAAATCAACCTTGGGGAGGACACGAACCCTATTGAAAACCAGGTTTCGGTGACGTCATTAACCCGGTTTGCTGAGTCAGCGAAATTTTCAAAAAATCGGCAAAATTCAGGGTTAAGTTTTTTGCCGCGAAAAAGGTCAATATTTATGTTTTTGAGACGCTGAATCGAATGAAAACCGGTCGAAGTCGATACGACCACTTTAAGTGACCAAAAGTCGAAAAACCACAAAAATTATAAAAATCCAAAATTACGGTCGTTTGAAAAATAAATTTCAAGTAGGGTGTCGTTTTCAATGTTTTCAAGTTGGGCCTCTGGTTGAATGCCAGTGGTCCGGAGTAAATACGACCACTCAAACGCTGGGTACCTGGGTTCACATCCTGGAAGGGTCGATAATTTTTTATCGTTTTTTTACTTAATTAAGTTTACAATTAGAAAATAATTCTGGCGCGGTGGTCCGCATGTCGGGCGAATTTCCTTTGAATGCGAAAACTCAAACCCAGAGTGCCTGGGTTCAAATCCTAGTAGGGACAATAATTTTTTATTGTTTTTTTACCATAATATAAGTTTACAACTAGAAAATAATTCTGGCGCGGTGGTCCCGCATGTCGGGCGAATTTCCTTTGGATGCGTGTTTCCGTGCTTTTTACATAATATAAGTTTACAACTACTAAATAAATAATTCCGGCGCGGTGGTCCGCTGTCGGGCGAATTTCATTTAGAATGCGTGTTTCCGTGCTAAACAACCCATTTCTTGCTTAGCAAGAACCATGTCCATTGCGTGGTTCGGTTCATGCTTTAGAACCTAAGCAGTTACTCAATTGTCAAGCACTGCTCGTAACTCATTTTGTCTGTATTTTCCAAAGGAAATGCGCTAAAACATTTAAACATAACTGACTAAGCTTAAAGATAAGTAACTAGCTTTAAAACTAGTGCAAATAATAGTGCGTACTTCTAAATTTTAGAGGCATAGTTTTGTACAACCAACTGGATAGTTATGCGCATTTCCTTTGGAAAATACAGACAAAATGAGTTACGAGCAGTGCTTGACAATTGAGTAACTGCTTAGGTTCTAAAGCATGAACCGGAACCACGCAATGGACATGGTTCTTGCATAAGCAAGAAATGGTTGTTTAGCACGGAAACACGCATTCTAAATGAAATTCGCCGACAGCGGACCACCGCGCCGGAATTATTTATTTAGTAGTTGTTAAACTTATATTATGTAAAAAGCACGGAAACACGCATCCAAAGGAAATTCGCCCGACATGCGGACCACCGCGCCAGAATTTTATTTAATATTAAAGCTGTGCTAACCAAACATTTTAGCGAGTTTCATTAGGAAATGACGCTTATGAAGTTGTTTTATTTGATGTTATACTGTTCTAACCAAACATTTTAGCGTGTTTTTGTTAGGAAATGACGCTTATGAGGTTTTTTATACTTTACAGTACTGGTTGAGTATACTTACTGCTTATACTTTACAGTACGTTGAGTATACTTACTTTCTTATACTTAAGTACTAGTGAGTATACTTACTGCTTATACTTTACAGTCTAGTTTGTATACTTACTTCTTATACTTACAGTACGGGTTGAGAACTTACTGCTTATACTTTACAGTACAGTGTTACTATTTACTGCTATACTTACTGCTTATACTTTACAGTATAGTTGAGTATACTTACTACTGCTTATACTTTACAGTACTAGTGAGTACTGCTTATATTTACAGTACTAATACTTACTGCTTATACTTTACATACTGGTTGAGATATACTTACTTCTTATATTTACAGTACTAGTTGAGATACTTACTGCTTGTACTTTACAGTACTAGTTGAGTATACTTACTGCTGCTTATACTTTACAGTACGGGTTGAGTATACTTACTGCTTATACTTTACAGTACTAGTTGAGTATACTTACTGCTTATACTTTACCAGTACTAGTTGAGTATACTTACTGCTTATACTTTACAGTACTGGTTGAGTATACTTACTTCTTATACTTTACAGTACTAGTTTGAGTATACTTACTGCTTATACTTTACAGTACTGGTTGAGTATACTTATTCTTATACTTTACAGTACTAGTTAGTATACTTATTACTTTTACTAGTTGAGTATACTTACTGCTTATACTTTACAGTACTGGTTGAGTATACTTACTTCTTTACTTTACATACTTGAGTATACTTACTAACTTTACAGTACTAGTTGAGTATACTTACTGCTTATACTTTACAGTACTGGTTGAGTTACTTACTTCTTATACTTTACAGTACTGGTTGAGAGTATACTTACTTCTTACTTTTACTTTACATGTACTAGTTTGAGTATACTTATACTTTGTACTTATACTTATACTGAGTACGTTAGTACTTACTGCTTATACTACGTACTTGAGTTAACTTACTGCTTATATACAGTACTGTTGGTATACTTACTGCTTATACTTACAGTACTGGTTGAGTATACTTACTGCTTATACTTTACAGTACTGGTTGAGTATACTTACTGCTTATACTTTACAGTACTGTTGAGTATACTTTACTGTTATACTTTACAGTACTGTGAGTATACTTTCTGCTTATACTTTACACTAGTTAGATTACTTTCTACTTATACTATACTTAGTACTACAGTACTAGTTACTTACTGCTTATACTTTACAGTACTGTTGTTTTACTTACTTTATACTTTACAGCTTATACTTTACAGCAAGTGTATACAGTACTGTTTACTCTCTTTACAAGTAGCTAGTTGAGTATACGTACTGCTATACTTTACAGTACTAGTTGAGTATACTTACTCTTTATATTTAACCGTAAAAACAGGACTTGGTTAATTTAATTAAGTTTCTTCTCTTTAACCTACTTTACTCTCTACTAACGGAAAGTAGTTTTTTTAGCTAGCTTGCAAAATGGTTTTATCTACAGGCAAAGGGGCTGAACTTGGAAGCCAAGTGAAACCCTAAGAAGTATTTCTTCCTAAGTTACGTGACTCTGATCTGAAACTTATACTTTAGGCTTTCCGATGTATTGTTTATTGTTATTATTTAAAAAACAGGGGGCCCAACCCCATAAGAAAAAGTCACTTGTGCATTGTTTTTGTTTTGTATTATTTATTGTTAAAAATAATATTTTTAAAATTTAAAATATTATTTTTATGTTTACCTTAAAAGCCTTTAAACTCCTCCCCCATGCTCCAGCTTGC
>JACMZG010001895.1:4945-12445 GCA_018340805.1 Microvelia longipes | reverse complement strand
AAAAAATATGTTGGATATGTGGCTCTCAGGAAATTTTTATAAGAGTAGAGGACTGTATGAGCTAATAAAATTCCTTTCCTCACTAATTTTTCGGTGAGGTGTCACTGATCTAAAAATCTAAAACAAACTATTAGTTTTTTAATACTAAATAAATCAATAATGAAACGAACTTCTGGACAGTTTCAACGATTTCCACCCAAATCTAAAATTCACTTTAGAAACCCAAAATAACTCTTCCATACCCTTGTTAGATATTTTAATCATTAAATCACCTGACAATACCCTTCAAATTAAACATTTCACCAACCCACCTATTCTGGCAGACTTTTAAACTATTTATCCCAACACCCCAATTGTATAAAATTTAAATTGTGCCAAAAATCTTATCCACAGAGTTTTGACCTTAAGCGATCCTCAATTTACAGCTGAAGCACATCAAAAATTAAAAGATATACTAAAAAAAACAATTATCCTGATAGAATAGTCTCCAACCTAATTGTTTTGTTACCATAACCCACTAATCCGAATACCTCCTATTGCTGCTGATATCCTAATGATATGCGGTATTCTAATGATACCGACCGACCGAATAACTTACTACTTACCACTCTCTTACCTACATAGGACACCTACATACCAAATTAAAACTTATTTAAAGACTACCAACATCAAAAATTGCTCTAAAAAATCCTATTAATTTTTAAAATTAAATATTTTTCAAAATTAAGACCCCTCACTAATGCCCAAAGATGCAATGTTGTATACAGAATACCGTGTAAAGACTGCCCCCAAGCATACACAGGAGAGACCTCTCAACTTTTCAAAAAAGACTTGACACAAATAACAACCAAATACTTGACAACTCTAACCTTACGGCCTTATCAGGACATATGAAAAAAAAATGGCACCGACCAGACAAAGAAAACTGCCTATACTTCATACAGAACCATTCATACAGACAAAGGAAATTTTAGAAATGCTCTATATAAAAGCTGACAAAGACAGTATGGAACAAAAAACAAGACATTAACAATCTTAGCAGTATTTATACAACAATGTTATCTTAAAATCTTAATTTTTCCTTTACCTTTTTCTAATTTAATTTAAAATTTATTTTCTTAGTTAGACACGTGACATAAAAAAAAAAAAACATTCAAAATTTTATTAATTTTCAAACTTTCTCATTTTGTCATTTTAAGAACTGAAGAAGCTCAGAGATCCCTGGGCGAAAGCTCTTCGTGAATTTATTTTGAATAAATTTTAATTAAAGTCTTCGTTAATTTAATTGATATCAAAAACTATTAGGGGTCAGAACGAACCATAGAAGCCCTCAATGGAGTTTCGGTGAGCTGTCAACTGATCTAAAAACTAAATTAAAACTATTTGAAGCTGTCAACAGATCTAAATTAAAACTATCATGTAATTGTAAGGGTCATAATGAACCAATATTAATTTCTTACCTTACTGATTTTTTGGTCAGAAAGAGCCATAGAAGCTCTCAATGAGTTCGGTGAGCTGTCAACTGATCTAAAGAGCTAAAATAAAACTATTGAGAGCTGTCAACAGATCTAAATTAAAACTATCATTGTAATTGTAAGGGTCATAATGAACAATATTAATTTCTTACCTTACTGATTTTTGGTGAGTTGTCAAATGATCTAAACTAAAACTAGTATTGTAATTTAAGGGTCATAATACCAATTATAATTTCTTACCTTACTGATTTTAGTAAGTTGTCAACTGATCTAAACTAAAACTTAGTATTGCAGAAGTGTAGAAGTCAGAATGAACCAATAGAATGCCTTCCCCTGGCTAATTTTTGGTGTGCTGTCAACTAATCTGAACCAAAACTTTCTCTGTAGTGGAGTATAAGAATGTGTAATACAAACAAGCATTACTGTTTGTTTTATTTTATTTGATTGACTGTATTTACTTTATCTATTAGCATTGTATTTGCTAATACTGCTATACTCTGTCGTACTCAGTATCTTTTCATTCTCTTGTATTCCTTTACCTCGTATTTATTTGATACTTTTCTTATCAACTGATTACATCCATGTGTTATAATATAGGTATATAATAAATTTATTTTATTATTTATTTATTTGATACTTTTCTAGTCAACTGATTACATCCATGTGTTATAATATAGGTTATAATAACATTTATTTTTATTATTTATTTGATACTTTTCTACAACTGATATAACATCCATGTGTTATAATACAGGGTGTACAAAAAAAAACTCCCTTCCCAAAAGGAGGTGGTACTACAGCTCATTCCAACAAAAAAAAACTTTTATATTAACTCGGTCCGATTCTCAACCGTTTTCCCACAAGGTCAAATTTCATGATCTTTTTTAAAACTCTGACTTGCATTCAGAAAATTGCTGATATCTCAGAAATATATACTACCTAGCTTCACAATGTTGGATTTGTGAGAAAGCTGAGGAAATTTTTCCTATTGGACAACATGGTTTTTATATCAAATGTATGTATTCAAGTGTGAAAAAAATAGGCATAAGTCAAAAATTTTGACAAAAAATGAAAATGTTGGAAATTTTTTGAATTTACATTGAAGCTTAATGAGCCAATTTTGGAACCTCTTGTTCCTAGGAAAACTACCTTGAACACTCCTCTTTAAGGGTGACAACCATAATATACCCGTTTCTGGGCTATTTTTTGAGCTAAGACTGATATAAACTCAAAAACACCCAAAAATACAAGTTTTTTGTATTTCTTGTGAGTTAATTTATGGAACTTCATTTGTGGAACGTTTTTTAATTATATTTTTTTAAATAACGGGATTTCATAACTATCAAAAAGTGTTTATTAATTTTTAATTGGTTATAAAAGTTAAATTAATATAAATTAATTTTAATTAATGCATTGTCTGCATAATTAAAATAAATTATGTATGAATTAAAAAACGTTCGACAATGAAGACCCCATAATTTAACTGGGCGTTTTTTGAGTTTATATACAGTGTTAAGTTCAAAAATAGCCATTTTTCTGAATGGCAAGTCAAGGAGTTTTAAAAAATCATGGGAATTTGACCTTGTGGGAAAACGGTTGAGAATCGGACCTAGTTATATGAAGTTTTTTGTTGGAAATGAGCTGTAGTACCACCTCCTTTTCAGGAAGGGAGTTATTTTGTACACCCTGTATAGGTATATAAATAAATTTATTTATTATTTATATTTATACGATACTTTTAAAATGTATATATGTATTGATTATATCTTTTATTATTATTATATTTTATTTTTTTTAATCTGTATAATAAGAACCCACTAAATAAAATGTGTATTTTATATTCAAATTTAAGAACTTGCGTATTCTGACAAGCAAAGCGCGCTTAAGTAGTTCAAGATGAACGTAGCAATTCCAATGTGATGAGGAAAAGTGCCGACGGTACCCAATTTTTTTTTTTTCATACCAACTTATTGTACTTGTTATTATTATTTTTTAATTGTATTTTAAATTTTTTTTATTTGTTTCATTTACATTTAACATATTTTTGTTTCAGTTCACTTCAGAATAGTGATAGAAATATTGAAAAACTCACCGAGAGTCAGTCAAAGTATAATGAGATAGTCAGGAGTGATGATAAATCACCATTAACCTCATCATATTCCTCGGTTTCACCAATATATTCACCAGTCCATGCCAAATCTAATTTCCTTGATTCACCTATTAAAACTAATCAAATCAGAGAACCTTTCTCTTTAGCAAGTTTAAACTCGCAACAGAAATCAGATGATGAGTCGGGGGTCATTGACTCGCCGCTGACTCCTGTCAAAGAGTTGATTAATTCACCGATTTACTCTCCAGTGAAGTCGAGTTCACCGCAACCATCACCGGTGAGACATCCAGCTAGCATACTCAAGAAGTCGTCTATAGATGAGTCCTCCTCTCAGCCTATTTCAATATTGAAAAGAAAATCATCGAGAGATGAAGGTATGTGTTATTGAATGAATACATGTTAAAAACAGAGCCGAGTTTTAGTAAAAAGATGAGAAACTTGCTTTGTTTGTTATTGCTATTTAACCATTTTACATGAAACTGATGTTACTCTGATCCCATTAATCTTATTATAGAGATATCATTACAAGAGAGGTCCCTCATAAAGTTTTATTACTAATCCTTCGTAGAGATATTATACTGCCTATCATAGAGATATTATTTCTAGAGAGGCCATCTATTCGTAGAGATATATTTCTTAGAGAGGCCCTATCATAGATATATTATTCTAGAGGGCCTATCATAGAATATTGTTACTAGAGAGATAGAGATATTAGTACTAGAAGGCTCTTGTCAAGAGTATTATTACAGAGGCCTTATCATAGAATAAACACAACGTTCGAGATAAAACTAACACAAACCGCGACGCAATTGATTTATTAACATTATCCCTCTTTTGGAGTAGGTTACAATAAGGTAACACAGAGCCTTATAAAATGTTTCAATCTTCTCAATGTAATACATTGAGAGGGACACATAGAGGAGGGTATGCCTCCTCTAGTAATACACCTCTCTGCTATATATCTCTAAGAATAATGGTTCCTCACCTACGATGTGTGGATAGACGAGCTGAATTAAGGAATGAAATCCTTGCTTAGTGAAGGAACGGAGCGATTAGCTGTTTTCTCGTACAAATCACTGAACAATATTTACGATACATCTTGAGAAATTGTAGCCAGATTAAGCCTGAATTTATTATTAGCTCAAAAAATGATACTCATCCAAGTCCTCATGTTAATTACTGTGTCTAATACTTTTTAATAATCTGCAAACATCAAGAACAAGCTTTTCCACGCTCTACAGATTTCGTTTAAAAAATAAGATGAACAAGTTGGTCCATAATGGAAACCTTGATGAAGTACGTTACTCTGAGGTGACTAATACACCCAACGGCTATCAATATCAGTCTGACAGCGTGGAAAAATCATGAAGAGGCCAATAGGTTAGTCCGGATGTTAAAACATACCCTCCATTCAAATCAGGCCAAAATTATTGGTTCCTCAACTCTAATTTGCCCCTGCTGTTAACTGTATCCTACCGTGTGTTGTATTATATAATAAAACAGAAGAAGGGACGTAGACCATCTTAGTTTTATGCTGCTTACTACTAGATAGAAAAGCACATTATCCAAGCTAGAAAAATTTCCATTAAACTCCAAGTTCATTAGCCTTGTAAACAAATAGAGAATACCGCTCAGCAAATTGCTTTGTGCAATTTGTATTTTACTGAAATGAGTAGTAGCAATGATGTAGCATGTTCAATATGATTTTCAAAGCCCATTCGTTGATCAAAAATAACTTTTTAATACCAACTTGGTACAACATCCAAATTTGGGTAAGACACAAACCCTATAAAAAAGGTTTTTGTGAAGTTCATTAAAACTTACTGTTTGCCTGGAGTCGAAGTAAATTAAAAAAAAAGGTAAAAGCAAGATTAAAATTTATTAGTTTTTGTGGCATTAAATTTATAGTTTACATTAGAAACCGGTCCAGAAATCAAATTAACCGGCTGCAGAAATCAAATAAACCGGCCGGATCGATCCACCTCTAAAATGACCAATATGTCAAAAAGAACCTGTGGTAAATATAACAAGAAAATTAAATATTACAAGGCAAACAAACAATTGTCTGAGAAAATTTAACATCTGGGGTGTGCGATCCAAATACTCAAATTACTCCAAACCTGCGACCCCAAGGTCTCGAATAAAAAAAAATATCAAATATATTACTAATAAAGTTAAAACTACAAAATAATTTTTAATTTATTTAAAGATCATTGGATGACTCCTACTTTGGGTGTAAAGTAGGATTTTATAGACTGAGTTAGATCTATCCTAACGGTTATTTAAAAAATGTATTTCTGTTTGAGACATGAGTATGGCCTGGGGTCAGGCATATATAGTCCATTTAAAAAAGTAAGAAAGTTTTAATTTCAGTCCCATCCAGTCTCTTTAAATAAATTAAAAATTATATACAAATGATGACGAAATACTATAGATATTTAATACACTAAATAATCTGGTTCAGGTGTCTCAAGCGGAAAAAATTAGCTTTGAAAATCCAAGGAAATTCTAATATAGATGTTTTAAAAAAAATATACTTTATAACAAATTGTTTAAGCTGAAAAATGGTCAGTTCCTGGTCTCACACTAATTGCATCGACAGCGTTGACTCTGTATATTGTAAAATTTTTTGGAACGTTACTGTTATTTATTTTGAAGAGCCTCACGGAATTTAATTTTGATGGCTTAATTAATTATATTTATGTTTCTGCGTAATCCATCATATCCCACATGAAGCAGTTTATTTTTAATATTATATTTTTTATCTTGTTAAGCAATAAAATAAAATAATGTCACACTGTCTAAAAGTGGAGTGAGTTGATTTACGGGTTCTGGGGTTTTTATCTGTATAAAACATTACTGAGTTTGTTTTCATGTGCGGATGCAGTGGTGCGATGAAGTTTTAGTTTATGTATAGTCTTTATGAAATTTGTCATTAAGTTTTTGCTAAAGAATTTTGAATCATTGTAAAAAAGAAAGATTGCTGTATCCAGCGGGTTCTTCAAAGTTAGTACACGTACCACTGGTTACACTAAAAGTTTTTAGGCTTACATTTTGTTAAAAAGTAAATTAATAAATTTTATTGTGTCACGAATTGTTTAACATTGTTAGCTTTAAAACATTAGAAATTTGTTTCGTATTGCTTATAGTCCGAAAAGCGGACCTGAAAACGTGTCTTAATTTTGTTTACTGTTTTAACCAAATTATTTTAAAAAATATACCTTAAATAAGAAGAAAAACAGTTGGGCCATATCTAGCGAGTGGAAGCCCTTCAATTGATAGTGCAACTCAATATCTTGGAAAATTACACAAAATTTAATTTTCTGTGAGAAATAAGTGGTTCTCTAGTTGCGTCGCGTGAAAAAAACTCTAAAAGAGCCCCTTTTTTTAAAGTTGAAAAAAATTCAAAATTAAGTGATTTATCATGAAAATCCACGTTCTACAAACAAAGTTATGAGTTGCAGACCACCATAAGAAATTGTTAATTTGCAAATCAGCGCGAATCTTTCAAAAATGTCTAGTATGTTTTTTTAAAGATTTTTCTTTCAAAAAATGTCTAGGTTTTGCATTTTTTAATTTATTTTGCAATACTGTAACTTAGGTCTAGTAATCTGATTTGACGGAAAAACACATGGTTTTAGGAAATTTTGTTCTGCTACAAGTTCTCTCTTCAAGTTTCCACACAACTTGACACTATCAGCGAACCATTTTTAGTTCAAGATAATCTAATTTTAAAAAATTTGTGTGTGCGCTATTCAATATGAAAGGTCCACTCTGGATCGGAAGATAGTGCATTTTGACCTGAGTTACCTACCCAAAATCACCTAAAAAAGTATAGTTGATTTGGAAGTGTGCATTGGAGGCAATGATTTATAAAAAATTTTGTATTCTGTAAACCTATTTTTTGAAAAATTA
>JACMZG010001894.1:9222-42491 GCA_018340805.1 Microvelia longipes | reverse complement strand
AAATTGTCTTTATCTAACATTTATTTATGGTACATGAAATTGCACCATTCACATATGTAAGCAAGTGGTAAATTTAAAAAAATGTATAGGAAATAAGATATAAACTAAGTAATAATTACCTGTAAGGTTAAAATTTTGGATAGAGCTTTTTTAAGAACAGCATTAGCTATTCTGGGAAAAAATAATCTTCAGTAAAATAAGCACCACAAACTCTTCTGCTATTGTAAACTAACAGTGGATCTATTTGCTCAACTTCTTCAATTCTTAAAACTTACACCCATTTCCGGAATCGAAATTTCTCCCTCACAGGACGAGAAAACCTGAACATAAAATGCAAAGATTGAACGAACACTTGTGAAATGAACTTAAAAGAAATTACTATAAATAGATATACATTAACATATTTAAAAATCATAAGAATTATCACAAAACTAGATATTTCTAATGACACGTTTAATTACTTCAGGGCTTAACTCAGCCATGTAGATAACTTAAGTTAGAATAAATAAATAATTGTTAAAATGTAGATAACGTTAATAACTGTAAACGTAAATAATTGTTAAAATAGTAGACTGGTTAAATTTTAACAAACTCAAATTAAATCTTGACAAAACAGTTTGGATGGACTTTTCATGTAGAGATAAGATAACAGATAAGAAGCTTCTTTACCATACTCATCAACCTACTCTTGATACTATTGCTTGTTGTTCTGAAATTAAAAAAGTAAAATCAACTAAATATCTAGGATTAAACCTTGATGAAAAACTTACCTGGAATCAACACACTACTCTTCTCCAACAAACTCTTCTTTCTATTAGTTTTTTGTTCTTCAAACTCAGGAAAATAGCCAATGTTAAACAAATGATTATATTTTATCATGCCATGGTGGTTAGTCGACTAACTTATGGACTATCATTTTGGGGCAGTAGCTCTGCTGGTAATATCAATAAAGTATTAATACTACAAAAACTAATATTAAAAATTATGCATTTCAAACCTAGAGATTACTCTACTAAGCTCTTATTTCTTGAATCTAACCAACTTAGCTTAAAACATCTTTATGTAAAACAAATTGTCACGTTCATACATAATCATCTAAATTTGTTTCCTAAAACTAGTCATAACTACAGCACTCGTCGAAATACTCATGGTAAACTCTTCAATCAATCTTGTACTACAAATCTAAAACAAAGATCCCTGTACTATATTGGAACTAGTATTTATAATAAATTGCCTTTGGAAATAAAGAACTGTGAAAAGAATAAATTAAAAAAGATCCTGGTAAATTGGCTTAATAAGTACTCGTTATATGATATTGAAGTTTTTATGTCATTAAACTCATAAATTTATAAATATTGGTATAATTTAATATTTAACTTAACTTTAATTTAATTATACTTTGGTTTTAAAATTATTTTTGTTAAATAATTTTAAAAATTAAATAAAAATAAATATTTTTTTTTATTTTAGGAAGCTTATGTTTAAATTTTGATTTTAATAATTCCTTTTAGTTGATGGATCTGATTAATTTTATAAGTTTTTATTTATAATCTCTTAAATTTTTTTTTTTTTAACTGTCTTACTTATTTATATTCTTTATCTCTTATTTATTTCATTTATTATCTTTATCTCTTATTTAATTTCATTTATTATCTTTTATCTCTTATTTAAATTTTCTTTTTATTATCGTAATTTTTATGTATTCAAATTTATATATGACTTATTCTATCTTATGTTTACTCTTAGCTTTATTTTTCTTTTCCATCAACTGTTATTCTAAATTTTTATTTTTTTTTCATTTATTTTCTCCTCTCTTTCGTACTATTTTGCCTTCCTGAAAATAAATTATGATGCTATTTTTTTGTAATTAGTGCAATAAAAATTTAATTATATATAGAAGTATGTATATAGTTTTATATAATATTTTATGGATGATTATTATGTGTATGTATGTATGTGTGTGTGTGTGTATGTATGTGTATGTGTGTATATGTATATATGTGTATATGTATATATGTATGTATATGTGTATATATATGTATATAATGTGTATGTGTGTATGTATGTGTTTATATATATTTATAATTTGTATAAATAAAATATATATATTTATAATTGTATATAAATATGTATGTATAGTTGTATAAAAAAAAAATTATTGTAAATGTACTAACATTTTATTTATTTAAACTTTTATTTAAACGTTAATTTAATTTATTTATTTTTTAAAAAATTTTAATTGTTTCCCCCACACTCAATCTTATGATTTGTGGGATTTTTCATTGTTTCTTGTATATTTTTTTATTATTTATTGTATGATATTTTTTGAAAAATAAAAAGAATTATTTAAAAAAAAAAAAAAAAAAAAAACGTATCAATTTGTAGTACGGTAGATAAACTAAACAATAGACATACCTGTGAAAACTGGCTGCAGGATTCCTCTGGCATCCAGACACACAATAGACATTAACCATCTTAACAAGGAGTTTTGAATATTTTAAGAACTAAGTGAAGGTAAACGCACAACAGCTAGCAGTAAAATAAACGACTTCTAGCTTAAAAAGTGTGGGACAACTTAAACAAACTAATAGTAACGAACAACATATTCTAGAAGCTTCCAGTTTCTTGTGGGTACAGTCGTTGGCGCTCCCAAGTTGTTGGAGCTCCATCGTCGCGCGCCATCATTTGCGCTCCAAGTTGTTGGCGCTCCATATCGTTAGAGCTTCCATTTAATAGTGGAGCTCCAACGATATGGAGCGCCAACAACTTGGAGCGCAACGAATGCCTGCACTTACATTTTCTCGCGTGATTTCTCTAAAAAGTCATAGATGCTCTAAATCGTTCGAGCTCCATTTCAAAATGGAGCTCCAACGATATGAGGGGCCAACAAATTGGAGCGCCACGGACTAGCGACTCAAGCGTCAACGACTTGGAGCGTCTATAAATTTTTAGAGAAATCACGCGAGAAAATGGATCCCTATACGTTGCCTCCAACTAGTTGTCTCCAAAGTTCACTAGTTCCAACGAGTCAGAAAATTCATAAGTTCCAATTGGAGCTAACGAAATAAGTGACAAAAGATTTAGCATTCAAACTTTTAATCTAGAAGCATATTTTAATGACATAAAAGTTTACTAAGATCAAAATATAAAAAAAATATTTGGACTAATGAACTTTGGTGACAATGGTCTTTTGGAACAACGAACATATAGAGGCAAAAAAGTCACGAGGGTGACTAAAACCATAGCTAAAACCATTGTCGGGTCGTTCTACACTTTTTGGAACTAACGGGAAGACTAGGCAAAGCTTTGGAATCTATCGAATCAAGTTCGTTGCCTCCAAAATTCACCTTTGATCCAAAATATTATTGTTAACGTTAGTAATGAATGTTTAATGTCATAACATATTCGTAAGTTCCAAAATTATATTAAAATAATTGTGTCTAACGAAATTTTTGGAACAACGAACCTTGGGGACTGTGAACTTTGGAGGCAATGGGATTTTTTGTTTGGAACTAAACGAACTTGGGAGACAGTGAACTTTGGAGACAACGAAAATGCACCGAGAAAATGTAAGTGCAGGCAATTCGTTGGCTGCTCCCATATCGTTGGAGCTCCAACGATTTGGAGCGCCAAACGAATGGCACCCGCTCCAACGATTTGGAGCGCCAACGAATGGCACCCGTGTTGTTCGAGATGTTGTTGGCAATTTATAACAAATTTAACATGTCGGATAGTAGTATTTTAGTTCAGTTGTTCACGCTGCCAAGACAATATCGCTGTAATCGTAAAAACAGACTGGTGGTGCGACCTACTACTTGGGGATGAACTAAGAAGTGGTCGATCTAACTAATTCACGAAGGGAACCGGGATTTTATTAGTGTGTCACCCCCAGAGAAACTATAGATACTTAAATAGTAAGACTGTCGACTCAATGGTGGGAAAATTTGGATTCCGGACGAACGCTAGGCGCTGCGGCGGACCTACCTTTCAATTGAGTGGGCGGTGTCTTAAATTTCCCGCTTTATGCCACAGTCAGTTTGAAATTAAATTTTTATACTTTGTATAGTTATACTTCTAACTAACCCTACCACTTTTAATCTTACACAGAACACTTATTGATTTAGTTTTAAAGTTTTTCATTTAAGTAATTTATTAATTTAATTGATTCAATCAGGTAATAAATGAAATAGTGGCTAAAGTTTTACACGTATTACAAGATAGATTTTGGCATTTAATGTAGCCTGTACTTTAATTACAACATCGGCGAGATGGCGCACATGTGATTAAATGTAATGACCTGATGAAATCGACTAAATCAATAAATTGATTAAATGAAATATACTTATCTGCCATCATTAGCGTTCTCTGGAAGTTTTAAAAAGGTTTCTATTTACTTTTAGTTTCTGAATTTTGGAATTACAGAACATTGCAACGGCGAACCGTTTTTGTGAAAAATACATACAGAAAACAATCAATTTATAATAATAATAAAGTAGCTGTCATAACCAAAATTTCATGGTATTCATAAATTAAATATAAAAAATAAATCCAGTTCATCTTTAAGCTAATTGGGGTTTATTTCATGAGTTGTCCGCACTGGTCGCCGCAGCGCTATTTTTAGTAGCTGCGATAATGGAATCCAAACTTTTCCTCATTTAAGTTAGCCCCCCCTGGTCACCCCCCTGATTTTAAATCAGCTGTGTTGTTCCTGCACTGGATATCGTAGACTTAGAATAATACTTTATATAGAAGGAGCACTACTGATAACACGAAAGCCGGTTGACTGGTGCAACTAAGTAATGCTGCCACCCTAACAATATACAATTTTCTCTAAAAAAAAAGTTGGCAATACTTCCGGTTGCTGAATTATTATGTTGTATTATTAATTAATGATTGATTATTCATAAAATACTAATATAAATATCGGTGCATTACAATATTTTATGCATTTTAACGTATTTATTAAAAATTATATAATATTAAGTAGTCCTCGTCAACTAATGTAGATTCTTGTATTCCGCCACCCTTTTGCATCTAAAACCAGTTTTATTAAATAATCAGCAAGGTGTTTTAAGTTATTTATATTTGTTCTTTACGATCTTTCTTCATTAATAGATATTTATTGACAAAATATTTAAAATAGTGTTTTGTTGTCAGTTGGCAGGCATTATTTAGTTGCACCAGTCAACCGCCTTTCCGTTGTTATAGTGGATTTACAGGTGTTTTATTACGGTCCTGGCTCCTTCTATATAATAGTATTATTCTAAGATCGTAGACTTTATTATCTCTGGTGTTGTTTATTTCGTGTCAATTTATTCTTATTTTTCTTTTAACTCCGGACTAAGAGTTAATTTTCTGACTGCTGAAATCTTTATATATACTTCTGTTCATTTCTGAGGTCACTATAATATCTTTTAATACCAAGTATAAATTCATACATCAATTTCGCAATCCAGTTTCTCCTAGTTACAGACGTAAAAACTTCTGGCATTTAGTTTAGTTGAAAAAGGTTTGTTCCAAGAATAAAAGAGAGTTTACATTATCATATATTATAATCATTCTGTACACCAGTCTGATTTAACCTTGCTGACTGCATTCCATTGTTGTTAAAATCTTGTTTATTTACTTTCACTAAACTGTCTGTAGTTCCCTGAAGTTTATTTTGAATTGACTCTTGATATCTTTATTAAGTGTACTCGTATTATATGTCAGTTGTATTTCCATTTTTTTAGTGAAATGTTTAGGCAAGATTATTTTTTTACTTATTTTTATCTCTTTATGATAAATAGGCTTTTATAAAAACCGTTCTGCTGGTTGTTTTTATTCGAACATATCGTATATTAAAATCAACTAGTGAAACGCCCTGCTAGATGTTTTACTGAAACATATCATATATTAGAATCAACAAGTGGATCGCCAATAATATTTTTTACCTTTCAAACCCATTGGGAGTTCCACTGGTTTTGTAAAAAAAAAATGTTACCTCCGAATATTTTATAATTTAATGCAGTATGATTGTATTGTAGGTTAATGGAGAGAAGGGAGAAAGGATGGAAGGAAATCCGAGATGCAGTTCATGGAGAGATAGAATTGCACCCATTGTGTGTTTGTATTGTGGACACCCCTGAGTTCCAGAGACTGCGTAATGTATCTCAGTGCGGACTCACTCATCTAGTCTTCCCTTCTGCTAGTCATTCAAGATTTGAACATTGTTTAGGGTAAGTTTTCATTTTATATTGTTCTTTTTTTAATGTCTTACAGTCAATCGACTACTTTGAAAATCTTGACAGTTTAAGCACCGCAGATTTATAAAAACCCTGCTAGAAGGGAGCAAGAAAAAACAAATCACTTTATTTTACCCGTGCCTTTTTTGGCGGTTTTTTTACATTTCTTATGAGTAGTTTTATTTTATAATATAATTTTCTTTATTAATTTGAAAGTAGTTTTCTAAACAGTGTAAACACAAGAAGAATCACAAAGTGAACAATAGGGAGGGATTTGTTTTTTCTTTTCAAGTGAGGGGTTGGCAGCAGCTTTTCTGATTGGTAAATCCCCAAAACACTTATGACGTTAGGGGATTTTTAGTAATGTCATTTTATTACAGAAAATAAAATTATAGCATTCGCTTGGTTGATTTTGTAAAGAAATTGTTCAAAATTTGATAATTCAATCCTCAAACCTAACTAACTACTTAATATAAATAAATGCTCTTAATAGAAATAAATATTTTATCAACAATAGGGTTCGGGACATAACAAGGTTGATTTTTGTACCAAGTTGCAGTTCGATCCGAGAAAGCAATTGAAAGTTATTGTGTCCCCCTCCATGACTCCCAACCTCACAAGCTCATTTTTCTCTGAAAATCCACAAAAACTAGGCTGCTAAGTATGATCACTGGTCTTTTATGCATTCTTGAGCATAATATAAAAGTATTGCCCGCATGATTTGATTCAATGCCTATGAACTGTATTACTTTCCTAAGGTTTACTAAAAATATAACTCAGCAGTTCTTTTTACAGAGATTTTGTGATGTATATATTAAACATGGTTAAGAATGAATGAACACACTTGAGTTTAAAAAATATTTTATTGTCAAACCACAATATGTACATAAAAAGTAGAAAACTGACCGGTTTCAACATAAATAAGTCATCGTCATAGTACATTTATAAACTGATTATAAATGTCAGTTTATAAATGTAGTCTGACAATGACTTATTTATAGTTGAAATCAGCCAGTTTGCTACTTTTTATGTACCTATTGTGGTTTGACAATAAAATATTTTTAAACTCAAGTTTGTTCATTCATTCCTTAACCATGTTTGAAAATATAACACTAGATATTTGGATACTAGTTATTTCTGAAATTGTGCATAGCGAGATTGAAGTAATACCACTTTAAATTATGGCATACTCTGGAAGAGAAAAGTGAGTCTTAACGCCATAGACCTTGGATAATCATGACCTTCCAAAGATGAGGAAGCGAGTCAAAAGTCATAACACTTTAGACTTTGGATAGTAGGTATTGGTAGTAGGGAGAATGAGCATAGTGAAAAGTTCTAAGGTGCCCCATACCTGATTTTGTTTGTTATTATTTTTGCAAAATTTTCTGTCACCCAAACTAACCTTGGTTAAAGTATGATAGGGACCCACCCGCAAAATCAAAACATATAAATTTCCCTACATTTTTTGACATTATTTTAAACATAAAATAAATAAATACATCCATTCCCGGGTATTTAGAAAGGCTTTGGGGCTTTGAGTAGGACATATTATAAGGGATATGGTAAGAGTATTATAAGGGACCCACCCAAGAAGAATACAATACATCTATTTTCGGGTTTGTAGCAAGGCTTTGGGGCTTTGAGTAGGGCATATATAAGGGAGATTCAGACAATCATGTATCAAATAAGTAGGTTTTACTTTAAATGAAGGGTGGGTCCCTTATAATACTCTTACCCCATTGTAGATAGTATGATAAGGGACCCACCCTTCATTTAAAGTATAGCCTACTTTTTTTGATCTATTATTGCTTTAATATCCTTTATATATGCCCTACTCAAAACCCCAAAGCCTTTCTACATACCCGAGATTGAATCTTTTTATTTATTTTCTTATAATAATTTTTGCATGTAAAAAATTTTTGTTGATTTGTTTTGATTTTGCGGGTGGGTCCCTTATCATACTCTAACCCTAACCGTCATCAATGACAGGCAACATGGCATTTGAATAACCCTTCTTCAGTAACTTGACACACAAAATGTAGTCTTAGCCGTGAAAACTATCTTCTTTAGACATGAACACATGTTTTAACTGCCTAAAATACAATAATAAGCTCACTTTTTGATTCCATTCTACTGTATTAAATTTTCCAATGGATTTCCCCAAGGAAAAATGAACTAATTAGAATGAAATCATGTTTTATTTACTTTTGATCACTAATTGATGAAATAAGTATAATCCAGAAGTATCAGTAGTAGATCTGAAGATGAGAAAATATATTTATATTACTTTGTTAGGCCAGAAGATGTCAACTTTATTTGAAGGTTTTTTGGTTTACATATTTTTTTATCCAGGGTTTATCATCTTGCTGGAGTTATGTTAAAGAAGTTAGAAGATACAGGAAAATTAATTGATGCCAGTGATAAGTTATCTGTACAAATTGCAGCTTTGTGCCATGACTTGGGTCATGGTCCATTTTCTCATTCATGGGAAAGATTTGTCAAGTATTCACATCCTGATTATAAGGTAATCAATTTTTACTTTTCCTCATTTATACCATAGGTATATAGAAAGAGTATTGTGTATGGGAAAAAATCCGAAACGGGGGTGTCCCTGGAATTATCTGTTTCAGATGCTTTTGAGTCCTTCTGAGGTTTTTTAAGGTTATTATTATAACCTTGTAGTAAACCTTGTGGACATTTGAGGAACTCTACCAATGAATTAACTACAAACTCCCAAATTTCCTCTCATTCAAGCTGAATAGGGCTGCTTCTTACTCTATTTTTACACTGGAGTAACATGCGGAACAAACCTAGTGACAATCCTTGAACTAATCAAAGGAAAAGATCTATTAAGAGTTAATACTTATGTATTTTTAGTAAACAATTAAAAAAAGTCATTGTGCATTGGTTTTATTACTATGCTCACGCTCACAGTCAATTAATAACATGCATAAAATAGAATGTGTCATTGCTCATTAAAATTCCTTACACTTTATTGATGGTCTAGCAGTCTTACTATGTCATTTGTATTATGTATCACATCGCATTAGTTTGCTAAAAGTTGTTTTTATTTTTACTTGGTTAACATTATAATTAAATAATATTGGGTTCTTGTTAGGATGGGTCGAGAAGGATAAAAATAAATACACCAAATACAGTTTTAAACTAGACACCAGAATATTTGATGCATAGAGATATACACGGTGACTTACTCTTAATGGGACAAAATAAAAATCTTGATTCTATGGACCAGGATGAACAAAAAATGTCATGTAAGCATAGGGTCGATTCTCAATAGTTCTCTAGGAAAATCGATATATCGAATTATTCGATACTTTACTCTCTAATTCTCTAAAACGATCTACAACTTGAAAACTACTAAAGCTAAAGAGATGCGGTTTTCACTATTCTCAAGGACATTAAATTCCCTTTAAAATGGTATACTTTATGTCGCAATCATCACAATTAAACTTTAATTTATTTGCATTTAAAATAAAATTTTTTATTAGTACTAAAAATGTAAAAAATTTTAAATGCCAAAATCTTCGATATTTGTTCACTCATAGTTGAAACCTAAAAATCTTAAAAAACAGCCTCATTCCATACCCTTTAAAATGATATAACATAATCTATGGCTTGTTTTCAACTTTAACCGAGATATTCTTAAAAAACTTGATGTAAGTCGCTTAGATTCTAAATTATTCACTATGTAAACAAAGACATTTATATTTAAATTATTTCAATTTGATTTACAAAATAAACTTTATTTTATTAGTTATAACTATATTATTAATTATTCTATGTTTTGTTAATCATAGAAAATAATCAACCCCTCCCTCCACTCCCATATAGCTTAAAAACTTAATTTAAGTCTCTTATAATAAAACAAATGCAACAAAAACATTTCTTGAAGAATTTTGTTGAAAGAATACAAAGTAATAGGTATATTTATACATAATTAAATAATAAATAAATAATTAACTTTTTACTGCAAGGGGAATTAAAAACCATTCTTCATGTAAATCATAAGAGAGATTCAAATCTTCCTCCTTCAACTCTAATACATAGTCTACATCTTCTTAACACTGATTGTGTAGCTTTTTCAATTTGTGCTGCAGTTATTGCAGCTCTTGATTCATGCACTTTTAGTTATTGCAGCTCTTGACTCATGCACTTTTACCATCAGGTCATCTTAATTTTGTGGGGCTTGCCTGTATACTTCATCTTTCATTGCGCCCCAGAGAAAAAAATCTAGAGGTGTAAGATCAGGAGATCTCGGAGGCCAGGCTATTGGTCCCTCTCGTCCAATCCAGCGATTGGGATAATTTTCATTCAAACCCACAAAATTGAGATGACCTGATGCTAAAAGTGCATGAGTCAAGAGCTGCAATAACTGCAGCACAAATTGAAAAAGCTACACAATCAGTGTTAAGAAGATGTAGACTATGTATTAGAGTTGAAGGAGGAAGATTTGAATCTCTCTTATGATTTACATGAAGAATGGTTTTTAATTCCCCTTGCAGTAAAAAGTTAATTATTTATTTATTATTTAATTATGTATAAATATACCTATTACTTTGTATTCTTTCAACAAAATTCTTCAAGAAATGTTTTTGTTGCATTTGTTTTATTATAAGAGACTTAAATTAAGTTTTTAAGCTATATGGGAGTGGAGGGAGGGGGTTGATTATTTTCTATGATTAACAAAACATAGAATAATTAATGATTTAGTTATAACTAATAAAATAAAGTTTATTTTGTAAATCAGATACAGAGCTGCAATAACTGCAGCACAAATTGAAAAAGCTACACAATCAGTGTAATAGTAAAATAAAGTTTATTTTGTAAATCAGATTGAAATAATTTAAATGTAAATGTCTTTGTTTACATAGTGAATAATTTAGAATCTAAGCGACTTACATCAAGTTTTTTAAGAATATCTCGATTAAAGTTAAAAAAACCCATAGATTGATTATGTTATATCATTTTAAAGGGTATGGAATGAGGCTGTTTTTAAGATTTTTAGGTTTCAACTATGAGTGAACAAATATCGAAGATTTTGGCATTTAAAATTTTTTACATTTTTAGTACTAATAAAAAATTTTATTTTAAATGCAAATAAATTAAAGTTTAATTGTGATGATTGCGACATAAAGTATACCATTTTAAAGGGAATTTAATGTCCTTGAGAATAGTGAAAACCGCATCTCTTTAGCTTTAGTAGTTTTCAAGTTGTAGATCGTTTTAGAGAATTAGAGAGTAAAGTATCGAATAATTCGATATATCGATTTTCCTAGAGAACTATTGAGAATCGACCCTATGCTTACATGACATTTTTTGTTCATCCTGGTCCATAGAATCAAGATTTTTATTTTGTCCCATTAAGAGTAAGTCACCCTGTATAATAGAGAGGACATAGCCTATCTCATTGCATTAAGAGGCCTGAAACATATTTTTGGGGCTCTCAGGGGCTCTGTGTAACCTCATTGAAACCTCCTTTAAGAGTGAGTTAAGGTTATAATAAATCAATTGATTTTAGCTTCCCTCAGATTGTTAGTATTTTTATTTGTATTATTCCCCTATATTAGTTATTGTAATTTTGTACTAATTATTTGATTGTATGTATATAAGCGAAGGAGGTCAGGTTACTTTTTCGATGTTTCACAATTTAACCTATATGGCCCCTCTAGTAATAATATCTCTATGACTCGACGTACTTGCACCCATTCAATCCTTCCATGCACTCTTCGCTCCTTTCCACCTCATTTCTTAACCCTATAATCCTTATCACCAACACAATCATAACACCAAAAACCTCACACACCCAACACACCACAAGCTCACCATTTACAATATTGTCCTTCAATTGATTGATTCTGTTTGTTGATTAAAGAATAGGAATTTTTATATTGAATTTACTTTCCTTATAAATTACATGTTTTTATGAAACAACTTGTTGATTTCACACATTGCTGTATTTTTCAATGTTATGATTTGTTTACTGTGTGATATTGCAGCATGAAGAAACATCAGTGAAACTGTTTGAATATTTGATTAAAAAGAATGATTTAACTGAGAAATTTGATTCTTATGGAATCAATGAAAAGAGGAGAAAGTTTATTGGAAATTTAATACTTGGGAAACCATCTGACAACGAGGACCTGAGGAACTTCTTTTTATATGAGGTAATATGAATTCTCTTTTGCATTTAATTAACTCCTGCGTTAATATTATTATTATTCATTTTGTTCTTCTTAGTTTAATATAATTTTTAGGATCTGGACTCAAACGTGGAAAGAAAAACCAACAATTACAGCATCAAGTCAATATTTTGCTCCCTATTCGGAGCATGATCACGTCAAAATTCAAATTCTTTATTAAGTAAAGTATGCAACAACTTTACATGCCAAGTCCAAAATAAAAAGTATTTTTAAGAAATAAAAAATAAAAAAACTAACAATTTTCAATAAATTTAAATTTTTCTATAAAAATATCATTTAAATTGTAATATTTCTTCTCCATAAGACATTTTTTATTTACTTTCTTAAATTTAACAAAATCCATATTTTTTATATTTACAAGTAATAAATTATAAAAGATAATACACTTGTAGTAAGCTCCTCGCTTATACAAAGTGGTCTTGTGCTTTGGAATTCTTAAACTAAATTAATTTTTAAACTTCTTGAATTAATAAAATCATTAAAATAATTAAGGTTCTTCTTCACAAAAAGTAAACAATTTAAAATGAATAGAGGGGGTAAAGTTAAAAGTTGGTTATTTTTAAAATGGCCCACACAACTCTCAAGTGGTTTCAAAGCAAACATGATTCTGATTATTCTCTTCTGGTATACGTCTGTAAGATACATCAAATAATTTATTAGAAAACGTATGATTATCATTATTAAGTGCTGAATCCAAATTAGATAAATAGACCACAAAAAAACTAACTGCAATATTAAAAATTAACATACATTCCAGTTATTAGTAATCCTAATAAGATTGCAAGCTGTTAAGCTTAAGTCCTAAAACCTAAAAGCTTAAAACCTAAAATACAAAAAAAAATAATAAAAAAATCAAATAAATAAAATTGAAATTTATAAATAATACATTAGTTTAATTACATAGAGGAATTAAATTGTAAATTTAATTTATACAAACTTTAAAGCGGAAATAAATATTATTATTGTTTATTAATTAAAGTAAAAATAATACAAATTCCTCACGGTTAAAATAAAAAGTAAATTCACTTGGAGAAACCAGACTAAAAGTAAGAGCAGCATCAATGTATAATAATTAAATTATAAACAACAACTACTAAGAAATTATAAATACTAAAAGGAATAAAAAGAAGTACAGGATACACAGATAAGAAGGGTGGGGAAGTTTTCCAATAAAATGTTGAGGGTTAGTATTCCAATATATTAAATTCTTCTATCAGTAAATTCCTGTTCCACAGGTTAATTCCTTAGTGGCCAAATTAAAGAAGAAAAAAAACTGTTAAGCTTTTTTAACAGTCTTGATGCTCTAATTGTTGGTTTTCTTTCCTTTTTTGTGTCCAAATCCTAAAAATGACTCCGGTATTATTTTTAGAAATAGTGTCATAGAACAAAATATAGTGGATAGACAACTGAACTCAGGTAGGCTACCTCATGGGTAGGTTTTCCAGTTCCACCACAAAACATTTATTGAACATCCCGTCCTTTTCATATAAGCTGTCTTTTATGAGTTTATTTATGCTAAAATGAATATAAGAACACACAAATATACTATAGCGCTTACAATTTTGCCTTAAATATTGAATAAATTTAAATTATTTAATTTTTTATCAAATCCCCTGTATATTTATGGCATTGTATAAAAAATGAAGGTCTTATCATATCCTTTATCACCTGTCATTAAGAATTTATCAAGGATCTTGAATAAAGGGGATAATACAATAAGGAACATTTCTGACCCCATGGAAGTTGTATGAGATAGAGAAATAGGAGCAATTTACCTTCCCATGGTTATAATGAAAAATAAGATGCCAAACACAGGTTATGTAGCAAGGTTGTTGAGTTTGCTTCTCAAATTTCTTCTGCACTTCTCGTGATTGTTACATTTGTGGTGCTTGTTAAGTCGTTTGTGCTTATTTAATTTTAAATTGTGGATTATAGCGGATATACTTAGCCACTTTAGTGAGTGATAATCTAAGCGTGTTTATAACTTTCTCAAGCAATAAACAATGGGAAACCATTCAGAGGTTAGTTTGCCTCTAAAATTTAAGACCTGCGCTGTTATAAGGATTGTAAGGATGCTCAGTTTGTATCAAGCATGTGCAGTTGGTTTTTGACGTGTGTTTCGTGTTGAATTCTCCTTATTTTTTTGGTGTTCGATGGAGTCACTTTTTTGTATGGCAAATTGACTTAGTGATTCATCCCCTGTATTCAAGATTCTTGGAATTTATCAACCCCACTTATCAACTTTAAGAATTAGCTACAGATGTCTATTGTTGTTGTAGATAGTAGCCAACAACGATACTGGAGTAGATGTAGATAAGTGGGACTACATGCTTAGAGATGCTCTGCATTTTGGAATCAAAACTGAGCTTAACTATGAGAGAATTTTATCTTCTGTTGCTATTGTTGATTATCAGGGAATCACTCATATAGCTTTCAGGTAATATACTTTATAGAAAACACATGGTTATAATCAGTTGACAGTCATTCTTACCTTTTAAACACTCTGACTTCTTAACACTTAATTTTATTATGATTTTTGTTTGAACTCTTTTTATTCCGAAGAAGGCAAGGAACAAATGTCATATTTATATCCGTTTTAAAAATAAATGCATTATATAACAATTAGGTAGAAATAGCTTATATATAGTCCTAGAGCAAATGTCTAAAACTTTAAAATCACATGTTTTTACGTATTATCATATCAATGATGCTGATAGACTTAAAAATAAAACATAATCTTATAAACAAAATATAACTTGAGTTTTTAAAGGGCCACTTAGAGCCCATGGGCCAAAGTTCTCCGATCTAAAACAGGAGACCACCTGATGCTTTTTTAGGTGGATTAAATAAGTCAATCCACCAGGTTAAACCTTTAGGTTTTGGCGTCCACGTTTTTGCATCTAGCTCTTGGATATCTATACATAACTGATTTCTACTTCATTTTTATTTTAATGCATTTAGTTTTAAAACTGTTATTAATACAATATTTTTTGGCAAGAACATATTTTGTTCCTTGTGTTCTTCTGAATAAAAATTGTCTTAACAAAAATCTTAAAAAAATGGAGCGTTGAGAAGTTAAAAAAATTACGACATATACTGGCTGGATCACATGTAGCACCAAAATACCTGGTTGTACAATATTCTATAGCTTATTACCTATAAATTGCCACTTATTGTCAATTAGCTTCATTCCAAATCCCATGGATTTCAGAAAATCTACATATGCCTCATACACAATGAACAATTATTACTTTGTAAGAATTTATTCAAAATTATGTTGTATACCTAATGTACTTATTTATTAATTTTTGATTATGTTCTGCTATTTGAACCAAATTAAAAAAATATCAGGTACAAGGAACCTCGAAACTTTTCCTCATCACATCGAATTCATTATACTTTGTCAAATTGGAAATGGCAGGAAATATTTTTGCTTTTGAACTTTTGTTATGATCTTGTGGTTACTAGAATGCATTACTTGTAGTACAGGAACCAGACCTTATAAAATGTGACTCATTTTGTACTACTTCAAACAAATTTTTCTCTAAAAGTATACCTTAAATTATGAAGGAAAAGTAGTCTACCTATCCAGAGGAAATAGCTAAACTTCATATGATTTGACACGCAGGAAACTACATGTACAAGAAAACTGGAATTTTCTAAAATTTTGAGCCAGCGCATTCATATGAAAGGCTCCACTCTGGATAGGACATAATTTCTTTTATAATTTAGGCTATATTTTCAAAAAATTTGGTTTGAAGTAGTACCAAATGTAAACTAATAACAAGTCTCTTCACACTAACTGTTTTAATTACAAAACAAGAGCCGACTTTCGACCACTTCTGGCCATCCTCAGTCTAGACAAACAGTAAAATAACACAAATTTAAAAACTAGAAAACAATGAAATAACTAATAAATAAAATCGTAAGAAGGCAGAGTAAAATAAAGAATTAACTGAAATAATTAAATGCATAAACCAATAAATAAAATAAATAAATAAAATAAATAAATGCAACGAATAAATTAAATAAATGAATTAAATAAATAAACTGAATAAATAAATAAAATAAATAAATTAATAAATTAAATAAAATAAATTAAGTACCAAATGAGTCACATTTTTCAGGCCTGGCTCTTGGACTATTGTGCTTTTTGGAAATTCTACTGCTAAAGATCATACCATTAGAAGAAAAAACCTGAGTGTATTTTTTTGTGAAAAAAACCTGGGTGATACTTATTCTTTAGTGATCCCCCACACACAGTTTTTACTGGTGGGGTTGTCCTTCAAACCTATTGCAACAGTATTGATTTTAATTGTAAACTGTATAATTTTATAATATTTATTTATTTATTTTTATTTATTTATTAAAGTTTACACGGGTTTTACCCCTTTTACAAAGTTTACAATATAAACATGCATATACATGTATGTTTATTGTACATATATGTACATACAATATGTACATTTATTGACTGTATATTTTATTTATTTTATTTGTGGCAATAATGGAATTTTTGAGTTTGAGTTTAATTGTGAAAGTTGCTCTGTTGTCACTTCGTGTTCATTAAAGTCACCTGTTTAATGTGACTCACTACTAATGTGAGTTACTTTTAGTATTCATTGTTTAGTTTACTCCTGCTTTATTGAAGTTTGCCTCGAAGAATATTTAGATAAAGAAGGATGGTGCTGGGACTTATTATTTCGTTTCCGAAGCCAATTAACAGGAGGACTTTTTTTTTTTTTTTTTATAATATTCCTTTATTTTAAATAAGTTTAAGTACAAAATAACTGACTCTATGATTAAAAGTAATGAAAATTTAAACATTCTTATGAAACATGCAAATTTATTTATTTATTACATCAATATTGCAGATCAGTTACAATCAGCATATAGGAAAATACTCTCTGCTGTAAGACATTAGTCTTGTGCTGCAAAGAGGATGTGTTTTATTATACTAATTTAAAGAAACATCTAGTCATCTATCTTTCAGTACTATGTTCTTTTAAATATATATATCTACATAAGAAATATTTCTATTTCCCTCTAAAATATTTTTTTGTTAAATTTCGACTTATAAGGATTTTAAATGTGTGTTATATTGTCTATCAATAAGAATAGTTTTAATTTTGTTTTTGTAATTTTCTTTAGTTACATTAAAATTTATGTTATCTGGTAGTTCATTGTACAGTTTTGTGGATGTGTACTTCCAATGTCTTTGCCCCAAGGTTGTTTTCATTGAAGGTTCTAATAGAGTATTCTTTTTTGCTGCCCTGGTTACACCAGAAACTCTTTTAACAGATTTATTATGTTTATAAAGAAAGATAAGAGATGTCATTTGCCGCATAAACTCAATATTAAGAATATTTAATAAGTATGTAATTTAAGACTAATATGTAATAATTTAAGATTAATTAATTTAAGATTAATTAATAATTTAAGACTAGTATGTAATTTGGTAGTTTCACTATGCCAACTATGAGAATGCGCTCTTCTTTTCACCACACTACCCCTAGTTTAAAACTGATTTATCCAAGTATTTTCATTATATAATAATGACAAATTTCATGTAGATATGCATGCCATTAAAATGGTAATAAAGAATTAAATAATTCCATAATACCAACTTAGAAAAGTGGCAAGAGTGTTACAGTAAGGAGGGTTAGTCTCTAGCTGCCACTAGAGACCAGCACCTGGTGCCTTCTGAGTTTACTCCAACTTCTGTCTGACACTCTTATATACCTTCATTCTATATCTATAATATTCTTTGGTTTACCTGTTTATAAGTCATCTTAATTGGTGTAATTTCAAGAGATACAAAAATATACTAGACGTTGTAGCGAGCCATTTGGTTAACACTTCTAGTAAAGTGTATATTACTGTGTAGGTAGGTATTTGAGTATATCTAGTGAGAGAGGTGGGGAGTAATATTCGTGAGTCTCCTGCAACCAATAAGCAAGAGGGGCTCGTCTCTATACAATGGATATTTCTTATCATTATACTATTTATGACCGTTAATCTAGTATCAAAACATTTTTTTTAAATGCTTAATCTCTTGCACCTACTTTTTTTAAAATATTTTTGATTTATTCTTCAAGAAATCAAGTTGTGTCTTAATTTATTGATTCAAAGAAAAATAATAGAGACTAAAGATAGAAGTCAACAGAAATCAAGCTCTGTCTTCATTTATTGATTCAATGTAAAATAATAGAGATATAACGATAGAAGTCATCAGACATAGAACTATAATATAATATGAAGTACTGTTTAATTTAAAATAAAATACAATAAAATAGAGAAAGAAGAAAGCAATTGACTTGAGTTCTATACAATTAAATTACTTTAAATTTATTAAATCTATACATGAAGATACAAAAAATACATTAACACACAAAAATTGAAGAATTAGACAAACACGATGATTAATTTATTAATATGAATCTTAAAATTTAATATCAATTTATTAATATGAATCTTAAAATTTAATATCAATTTATTAATCAATTACGGTCTTAATAAATAATGCTTTACGAGGTATAATAAGGGAAGAACTGTAAAATCTGAAGGGGTAGAATAGAAAGACCTTGTAGAAAGACGAGGTGGGGGAAGTGGAATCGTATATCCCCATCTCACTGCGAGCTGAAACAACTAATATAAGTGTTAACCAAATAGCTCGTTACAACGTCTAGTCAAAAATATCTGTTATTGATCTAAGTATTTTTGTTTTAGGGATAAAGTAGCCAGAGATATACTAGAGATGTTTGAGACGAGAGAGAGGCTGCATAGAATTTGTTACCAACATAGAGTTAGTAAGGTTGTAGAAGTGATGTGAGTATTTGCCACAGTGCATCTTAATACAGTCAGCATTTTCTATGATATACTTGTATCATTCATATTGAATTATTCTTCTCTTGAGAAAGAAGTCTAAATGCATACACAGCAGTCTAGATTTAGTTTTCAACTTTTGTAATTTTTTTTTTTTGAACAGCCCATATCTAAATAAAAATATTGGTCAATAGAAAAGAGAGTGTTTCATTTTTGAAGCTGTTGTTGAATGCTTAGAAATAATGTTAAAGACATAGTATTTGTCTTTGAGGTGTTTTTGTTGAATTTTTATCCAGTTCAATCACAAAGTTGAAGTTTTTATTTAAGACTCCAGTTCCTCCTCTCGTAGACCCCCTGTTCCAAAGAGTTGAAACCTGAGCCTTCCTATTCCTTCACATATTCATAAGTAGTGATAGGCTGTTTCCTCCCGGTTCTCATCACATATTGGACGTATGTGTACACCTTCATTTATGCTAGATGTACACCTTTAATCGCCTTTTTATTTAATTTCTATACAATAAAGCCTTATAGTTTTTCTATACAATAAATCCTGAAGAGTTTTTCTGTAAAATTAAGGCCTTATAGATTTTCTTTACAATAAAGAGGGTATTGTTTTAAAATAAAAATAAAGCTGATAAAGTTTTCTGGGTTGATGCTGGGATCCGTGGTGCAGCGGCAATATAGAAAACCTGTAAAATAAAGACAATATAGTTTTTCTATACAATAAAGCAGATGGTTTTTCTATGCAATTAGACCTAATAGAGTTTTCCTTTAATTTGATACCAATATAATATAATTTTATAATTTTTAATATTAATTTTTCTAAGGAGCCAAGAATTTTTCTATTAAATAATGTCGATAGAGTTTTAATTTAGTTTCTTTTAACAATAAAGCTATAAAAGGTTTTTGTATACAATAAAGCCTATAGCGTTTTTCTTTTTAATAAATTTCAAAGACTTTTTTGCCCATTAATGGGCAAATTTTGTTTTTTCATAATTTATATTTTTTTAAATCAAACTAATGAAATTACTTTTGTTAGTCATGAAACTGTTATATAAATTACAGGTTAATAGATGCTCTTCTAAAAGTAGATAAACACTATGTCGTGAGGTTAGCCGATGGCAAAGAGTAAGCATTTTTTCCTATAAATTTTATTTTCAACATATTTAATTTCTATTACTAGTTCTGTCTAGTAATCACATGAATGTCATAAAATGGCTATATGGCTAATAAAAGGCCATGCCAAAAAAAAAAAAACATTTTTAATATAAACCAACTGAACCCTCTGTTATGCCATTTCTCAAAATGTCTTTATAATTGCAGGTTGAAGCTGTCTGACTGTCATGAACATTTAGAAGCGTTTGTCCGACTGTCCGATTATCTATACTATGAGCTGTTACATTCATTAGATCCTAAGTTATCAGAGGGCCGAGAAATCTTAGAAAGGATTACTAGAAGAAAGTTATATCCACTTGTCAGCTACCATGTTTTAAAAGTTGGTTAACATTATACTCCCTTATTGGCTGTCATGTTTTGAGCCTTAGCAGAAATTATCATTTCTATTAAGTAGTTAGTTAGGTATGAGGATTGAATTATCAAATTTTGAACAACTAGATTACAAAATCAACCAAGCGTATGATTTTTTTCTGTTATAAAATAATATTAAATATTTGCATACGAGTAAAGTTATTTGATACGATTTTATAATTTCCACTGTAATAGCCTCAAAATGGGTTATAAAAATTGTCACAAAAAACAATAAATCGACAATTACAATTTTACATCTAAGAACTCTTGGAAAGGGAAAACAGCTTTTTCTTTCAATAATTTAGTCAGCTCTTTTTATGTTTCCTTATTTTTACTGTAGGTATGTAGGAAAAGTATTGTGTTTACAAAAAAATTTGAAATTTGGAAGTCACCGGAATCATTTTTTTTAGGTGTTTTTAAGGTCTCCTGAGTGGTTTTAACCAAATGTGTGTGTCTGTTATCATTGTAGCTCCCTGTTTATTTATGTTAGAGTTTTATGTAAAAATCTATAGATGTAGTTGATCTGTCCAGAAAATATTTTTATGACGTTATTAACCCTCAATAACGACTTAGCAATATCTTCAAAAAATCTTAAAATGCGTAGAAATATCGCTATCAATTTGAGATTTAGCATGCATGTAGCCATTTTTAAGACTAACATATTTGCCTAGTTTCATCATCTTATTATCAGCATTGGTTCAATTTTTATTAAATGACTTGTGTATGTTTTTAAAAAAATGTAAAAAATCAGAAAATAATCAAATTTAGTTGAAATTTGGAACAAGTATATACTGTTACGTCGTAATAAATAAGTACACTAAGTGTCGATACAATACATCAAGTACATCTATGGTTTTTGTTGGATCATAAAAGTTAAGCAGCATTGAGTGTGGTCAGTGATTTTTGGGTAATTGCTGAGAATGAAATGGATGTAGTTACTATCTGAGGATGAGCGAAGTGAGTCTGAAGAGGTGTTGCAGTATAAAATTAGTGAATTATACATTAGGAAGAGTCGGAAGTTGGGTAGGATGAGCGTTGCTGATAAAAGTTAATAAAATATTTGCTGATAAAATATTTGATAAAAGTTATCAAATGGAAAAATACTTGTAAAGGTTTCTTTAAAAAATGATCATATAATTTGTGAGGAAATTTTATACATTTTATTTTAAGGATTAAATAAACATTTTAATACTTTAGGCATAATCTCAGAGGCTAACTGCCCCATGTGTGGGCATTATGAGGAGACAGCCTTTCACCTGCTTGCAGAGTGAGGCCTATACTACTCTTCGTACCCGCATATTTGGCGTACGCCTCTTGTATGAAGAGGAGCGTTCTTCTCTTAGTTGGATAGATATCCTACAATGTATCAACCTTTCCAGGAGATTCTTGGTAGAGGTAGTGTAGGCTAAGGAATCGGGGCTGGCAAGAAGGGCCCAACAACGTGGCCTATTTGCCTGGCTTTGCCTCCCCACCCTATTACTACTACTACTACATTTTAAAGCAATTTTCCAAGTTAGCACACACCTTATTATTTTATTTTGTTGTAATTCTTTTCTAAGCTTGAATATATTAATTTGATTTAGGTATCTGAAGAGGAATTTGAGTCAAGATTCGAAGAAATGAAAGAGAAATACAAAGACAGAGTGGAAGGAGAACTAAAGTTTTCTTATATTAATCTAAGCATTGATTCGGATAAATTAAATAAAATATTCATCTACGATAGGCTATCAAAGCTTGTCAAGTTTCCTTGGTAAGTTAAAGTTTTAATGAATTTACAATAGGAAATTATTTTTTTAAGGTAGGTCCCATAGAATGAGTGGGTGGGGAATCGATTCCACTTGGGCTCTTGATTACATTATAGGTATTGTTAGGGCAGCTGAGTAGAGCAAATAAATAAAAACAAAATGTATAATAATAATTGGAAAACAATAATCATGATTTATAATAAATATTCATATTATGGCTAAATAATAAGGGTTTACCTCGTGAGGAGTATCCGTTGGGAACAGATCTCTATTGCACTGAATTAATTGAGTTAAAACAAAATGTTTAAACTGGCTCAAAACATATACTTAGCTAAATAGTGATTCTAAGTATAGTATTAAAGTCACACTATAAAAATTAGGTAAGGGGTATCTCGGAACTTTTCCTCATCACATTGGATTCCCTACGCTCATCCTCCCTACTTCCGACTCTCTTTGCCTTTCCGCGGAATATAATAATCACCAAATGTATAGTGCAACAGGTCTTCAGAGTCACTTCGCTCGTCCTCAGATAGTAAATACATCCAATTTGTTCCCAGCAGTTACCCATCCTAGCACTGACCACGCTCAATAACTTTTATGATCCAACAAAATCCATAGATATACTTGTATTAAAACAAAACTACAGTGTATCGACAACTTTTAAAATCTTGACAGCTCAGTTTAGGCACCACCGATTCTAAAAAAAATCTCTACAAAAAGGCAGCGGGGAAAAACTTTGTAAACAAATCAGGTTATGTTACCGTGTTTTCTTGGCGATGTTTCTACATTTCTTTGTGTAGTTTTATTATTTAGGAAGTATGCAAATGTGGAAAAAATGAATTGTGAAGGGAAATAATAAACACAAAAAGAACCACAAACGAAGTGAACGAATGCCGGGAAGGAGGTTATTTCCATACAGGGGTTACGGGAGTAGGGAATTTTTTTTCTCTTTCAAGAGAGGGGTTGGCAGCGGCTTCTCTGATTGATCGATCCCCAAAATGCTTATGACCTTGGGGATTTTTAAACTTAACGATACACTGTAAGTGTACTTATTTATTACCTAAAGGTATAATCTTGTATCAAATTTAAACTTTATTGGATTATTTTTCAATTTTTTATATTAACGAATACAAGTAATTTAATGAAAATTAAACTTAAGTAGTGGCACATATGTTGAACTTATATATGACTACATGGGTGCTTAATCTCAAATTGATCAAAACATTTTTCCGCGTTTTATGGATTTTTTAAATTTTTGCTGAGTCATTATTACGGGTTATTGATATATAAAAAGTATTTTCTGGATGGCACAACTACACCTAAAAATTGATTATTGTACTAAGTTTCAACTCTCTAGCATAAATACTCTGGGTTCTACAATATACACACCATCCTAAACTTCTGAAATGAAAGAACCCACTGACTGTTTAATAAGATTTTGTCTGTAAGCTATCACCAACTTTAGAATAATTTTTTTGAGTTATAGTTGCCACTACCACATGAGGTGGTTCCTGCTGGGGTTATCCCTGATAAACCTATTAGGGTAATAATAATTATTACTACTGTCTGTTATACAGATATAGGAAGCTAAATTTTACTATCAACATTTTTATATTATTTGTAATAAAGGATAATTATGAAAAACAATTATGAATTATACTTCGATCTTGAATGATAAATTATTGTTAATTTTATTTCAGTGAATTAAAAACTTGTGATAAAGAAGTGGTTTTGATTTTGACTTCATATAAGGAAAAGTTAGTTGAAAGCATGCAGAAGGATTTGAAAGAAGCATTCGAGCAGCTTTGTTGTGCAAGTGGTAAATCCAAACAGTACTCATCTGCTATTAATAATAACTGCTCTGCCTGCCCAAGTCTCCAGTCTTTGTAATAAGAGTATCATCATTTGTTTTATTGCTTGAGTGAATATTTATGTATTCTATATGGAGGGAAGGAGGGATTTTGGTTATAGTATTGTACCGTTAGAATGACTATAAGCCTCTATGAAAGTCGGCCACTACACTGCCCAAGGGCTTTGTTGTCTATGATTTGTTCTACCATGGCTTTTGACCTTGAGTATAACAAATATACAGTGTGGTACTTTTCAATTATGTTACTCTGATTTCTCAACTCTATATAGAGATTTAGCGATAAAATTGATATCTACCCTCACTAAGTCAACCAGTGAGAGTTTAAAGACATAATTTTTTTTGTAATCATCTGGCATGTATAGTAATCTGATTACCAAAATTTGTTTTTCTACTGTAACTTTAAAAAGAATCAAGTCTCTCCACTGATGATAAAGTATAATGACAAAGCCAGCTTTCAGACTTAACAGTCCATCATCAGTGCCGGCGAGATGTGAAGAAAGTGTTAAGAAACGGAAGTGATTGAGTTGTCCAACTCATTGAAATCAACAGTGGAGATTTGTTTCTCATTTATCTTTATATTTGGACTCCACAACACTATTTTTTTATTAAAAAGTTTAATTTGAGCATACCACTATATGGATCATTACTGAAACCATGTCTTATCATGGACAATTTGATACCAATAACACTGAAGTCCAGCAATTTTTCCCATATGATGAACTCGACATGATGAATTCTGGTCTACTGGTGAACTAATTTTTTATGGGTCCTTACGTTTGCTAAACAATTGCTTGGAAAAAATTAGTCAAATTAGGGGGGGGGGGGGTTAGACCCTAACTTTATCATAACAGCTCTACGCAAATCTGAGTTAATCAGAGTGGTGTATTTGAAATGGACCACTCTCTATATATGCATGTATAACTCAAAGAATATAAAAGATGTAGAATGTCAAAATGTATATAAGAGTGTCATACAGAAGTTAGGGATGAACTCAGTGCCAGCACTGAGTGAGCACTTTCACACAGGGCAGCAGCTCTGAAACTTAACCTCTTTACCATAACATGGTTACCATTTTTCTAAGTTAGTATATTAACGACCATTTTAACTACACGGGTATTTTCTTTAAATTGGTCATTATTTTATAAAGAAAATATTTGGATAAATCTAAATAGTTCTGTACCTGATGAAGTTTGCTGAAACATCTCAAAAAGAGTATATTCTCATTTCATATCGCTGGCTACGGAACAACCTTTTCTTGTTTTAAATAATAAATCTCAGGGACATCTTTCTTCATCTATATATTCTTTGATATAACTCAATTGAAAAATACAAATATACAATAAAAACACAGCAATCAAAAAACTATTATATATATATATATATATATATATATATATATATATATATATATATATATATATATATATATATATTTATATATATAATATATATATATATATATACCTTACATATTAACCCGTGTATCCCAAACGATGATAGTCCCTTTTTAAAAATGGACTATCATTGTTTTCCCTCCTGCCCTTCATCTATTATACTGTTTGTGATTAAAATAAAAAAAAGTAAATTTGTTTATCTAAATTAAATATGCTATATTATTACATACCTAATTAAGATATTATTTAGTTACATATAAATTTAAATATATATAATAATCATTATAAAATATTAATAATAAGTTTTATATTTCCGATTTCAATTTTTCATATTGTACTTAACATGTATGTAATATTTTGTCGAATTTTTACTGAAAGTTGTTTGTTTTTGTAATGAGTGTAATTTTACTTGAACTTATAATGTACTGATAATGTAAGTAAGTAAGTCAACAGAATTAGAAAGTTCTTTAAACCAATACAGTAGAACCCAAGTACCTTTGTTATTCAACTTAAATTTGAGCCCTTTAGCCTGATCAAAAAAAGTTCCTTCTTCATTGGTTGTTGTTTTGTATTATTAGTTATTTAATTATTTTTATTTATTACACGGCCTTTTGCCATGCATTTTGAGAATTTTGCAATGAATGAACAATAAGTGGCTGATTGACTGGGATAGTGGGCTAACCAGGGTGGGGGTAGAGGATCTTCTCTCTTTAACTACCTCCCCTATCTTTTAGAACCATTGAACCCAAGGGATCGAGTTCATCGACATGGAGGTATATGTATGTATATATATATATATATTGTGTGTGTGTGTGTGTGTGGTGTGTGTGTGTGTGTGTGTGTGTGTGTGTGTGTGTTTTATACATACACACACATACATACATAAAATTCTTAAGTTCAATGTTTCAAAAAGATGAGGAGGTTCACACTCATGCGTGTGTATGTATGTAAAAGTTTCTGCCCTTGCTTATTGGCAAAAGGTAACTCAAAGGTACCATAACTTGGGCTTATAATGTCATAAATGTTATGCAATCTCTGGAATATTTTGCAAAAATTCACTATGAGTTTGGTTTAGTTGCCAGTCATCAAAATTAAGTAATAAAATGTAATTTTTCTATTAAAAGTGATAATATTGGTCCGATTTTCACAAAGTAATTTGTATATACTTTTACCAATAAGAACTTCATTTAAAAAAAAAAAGTTAAAGTCACTGCCAAATTTGAATAATTTTATAGACCAGTGATTTGTTGGCCTTTTTTGCTCTGTAGTGAATTTTTAAATTTTAATACTCTTAGGCTATTTTTCTGTTAAAAAAAGAGTTTATCGTGTTAAATATTGTGTTAGAGCTACATAGCCTACAATTCCATTTAAATTGATACCAAGCCGTACAATTTTTAAATCTAAATACAATTTTGGTGAAACATGACATGCTATTTTTACTCTTCCTCAATTATACCGTAGGTATATAGGGAAAGTATTGCGTTAGCAAAAATATCTGAAACCAGGATTTCACCTGAATTATTCAGGTTATTGAAGTGATTTTAAGACCTTCTTAGTCGTTATCACTATGTTGTCTGTCTAGACAACGTAGAGACTTTAGAGGCAAGTTGCATTAATTTGAAATGCCTTTGGAGTAAAACGAATGTATTTACTATCTTCGAGTGAAGCAAGTCTAAAGATGTTTTGAAGCATAGAGATATATTACTAGAGGGGGCCCTATTGATTGAATTTTGAAACATTCGATAAGTAACCTGACCCCATTCGATTATCAATATAATAAAATAAATTGAACAAAAATACAGTAACTTATATAATGGTACATTTAAAATACAAATCAAAGCAAAAGAAATGTGAGGGAAGCCGAAATCAATTGATTTATTATAATCTTAACTCACTCTTAAAGGAGGTTTCAATAAGGTTACACAGAGCCCCAAAGAGATGTTTCAGCCCTCCCAATAAATTTGAGATGGGCTATGCTCCCTCTAGGATATATCTCTATGTTTTGAAGTATAACAAGCAATTTGGGTTCAAAGCAACGAGGAGGAGCGTAGTGAATCTGATGTAGAGAGGAAACGTTTTGAGGTACCCCGTACCCGAACCCAATTTTTTTATGAATAAGAGTTCAAAAACATTTTACTGTTATTTTAAGAAATTAGTTATAAAATTTTTAAATAAGTTATTGAATTTTAGTTTGTCTCACTTTGTTGTTTGTTTTTTTTTAAAGCACATTTGTATTTAATAATATTTATTTTTTGATATTTAATGGGGAATTAAGGTTATTAAATATAATAATCATTATTTGCATCACAGTTTTATGTTTTTAGGTATTTGATAGTAAATTTAACTATAATATGACACACAGCTAAAATCAATTGACAGCGGGCCAAAAACCTGTGAGGGAAAGAATTCTATTTGTTCAGACCGACCCCGCTCCTTCCTCCTCCACCTCATGCCAACCTTGGTATAAAAAATACCTTTTTCGTAAATAAAATCATAAAAAGGCAACACTGGTTGTAAATATTTGTAACCTCGCGTCACTTTTATTTCCCCCTGTTTGAGTTAGTTTCGTTTCATTCCAATCTGTTAAATTCATCCAATTATTGCGGAGTTGTAATATGATCTGAGTGCCTATATTTGACGCATGAAAATTGATGTATCCTTCAAACATTTCTTGCTATTTGAGTACAGTACAGGGTCTGTGGTCTGTCAACTAAAAGATAGCATTTTTTGGGAAATGACATGTCTTTCAAAAGATAACAGTCTTGATTTTTTAAGTCATGAATGCATATTGTGTCATATTATTTCTATAATATGAAACAATACGCATTCAATTATATAAACTTGACACAAAAAAAGCAGTTTGTTTTGGAAAAAAGTTATTATAGTTGACAATTTAGTTAAATTGTCAATCTTTTATCATTGAACTATTATGATCCATTGCATTACGTAATTAACAACTTTAACTCCACTTAATTCATACTTCCCGAACAAATTTAAAGCAACACTTTGTTGATAAATTTATAAGATACAACAATATTCCTACTTAGTTGATAAATTTATAAAATACTACAATATTCCTACTTAAAAAGTAATAAATAATTTTTAAAGAATAAAAAATACGATATCAAATAAAAACTAATAATACAATGCAAAACAAAATGACTTACAGTGTTGCCAGAATAGGGATTTTTTTTTTACTTAAAAGAAGGGATTTTTTAAAAAAAAAGAGGGTTGAAAGCATTGAGATTTTGATGGGCCACTGTGGGAGGCATCTCCACATTATATTCTCATCTAGGACATCAAGGATAAAAACACATTGCTTTACAAAAATGAGCGGTTCAGTTTTGAAGAGCATCCATCATGTGCTGGATCCCTCTAGGTTCCTCCCGTAGAGGAAGCAAAACAAACTCCTTATCTACACTGATATGGTCCCAACGGAAAATCGAAGTCTTCATAATTAAAGAACTTGATAAGGCAATGAATGGTTACTTGTTTTGCATTCTCTGATTGGTCAATTTCAAAGTTTACGTTACTTTTGAGAAGAACTAACCAGAAGCATCATTATGTTTTTGTTTACTTGCAGAGAATTTATTTGATCCATGTTAAAACATCTGAAGCTGTGATGGCAAAATTTATAGCACTCTATTGATAAGACATGAACAACCATTTGTTTAAGAATTTTGGTATTATTTTTTTTTAGGAAAGACTAAAAATGGTTTATTCAGACAATTATTTCTTAAATTTGGTTCCTGTTAGTTCTACACAACTATCAAATGTTGTAGTGATGGTGATTAGGGAGAGGTGATAGATCACCAACCAAATAGGCCACGTTGTTGGACCCATTTTCCAAACCGCCTTAAATTATCAAATGTTACATCTTTAGAGGGGTATGGGGTTTTGGATTATTTTCTTGTTTCTTTTTTATGAATTCTTCAAATTTTAATAAATTCTTTATAAATTTTATTCACTTCAATATATAAAAAGTTCCAATCAGGTTGTTCGTACCTTACTAGTGTCTTTCAAAATGTATGCCAAAAATTAGGGTACTTAAAAAAATGAACAAAAAAGGATATTATTTATGTTTTATATTTTAGGTGTTGTTTTCTTTGTTTATAAAAAGTTTTATTTTTTTATTTGTAATTATTGTGTTCTGACATTGTCTGTGTTTACTTTTTAACCATCATAATTGTTGGAGTGCCAGGAAATGCATGGCAATTTAGTCTAGTTTAATTTCTTTATGCCAAGAGTAATATTTTAACATAGAGATGGTTTTAAACCTAATAATAATTTTATAAATTATTAAAATCACTTAATGTAATTGTTTGGTACAAAAATATTAAAAGTAAAAAATGAATCTAGTCGTCAAGTCTTTGTTAAAATAGTTAGGGAACTGAAACCTAACTCTAAAAAAATGTACCCACCCTTTGTGCCTCCCAAAATTTTGATTTGTATTTTATTTTTTAAGAGTATTTTAATTTTTAAGAAGTTTTGTTTTATTTTATTAAATATATTCTGTTTATTGTTAATTATTTATTTATTTATAAAAAAAATGTAAAATGAGCCCTCAACAGATAACTCCAAAACAAGGCGCTCATGAATAATAGAAAGTACATAGCTAAACTTAAGTGAAGCTATACAAGTTATATTTATATTCTAATAATATTATTAGTATTTTTTTAAAGTAAAAGATAAAACCATTTTATTTTATACTACCAGGCAGCTATGTGAAATTTTAAAAATAACCCCGAGGCAAAGGCAAGTGTAGTGGGAATTAACTGGTGAGAGATAAGTCAAGGCAGGTAAACTAAACAACCCATGTGACTGACGAGGTGAAGCCAAGGCAGGCAAATTGTGAATTGCCTGCAGAGGTAGAGCTGATGTCGCATAGTAGCATATACTATTTTTTCTACTTACTGCAGAAACATGGAGTAAATTAGGGTAAAAAATAGATATATATATATTTTTTTAGAAAATCTGTTGTGAACCCTACAATATTGAAAGAGTATATGGAATAAAATCTCTTGAAGAATGGTAGGGCTATGGATATAGTTAGTTATTCTATTTTAAGAAGTGTATACTTGTATAAATGTATTCATTGTAAGAAGCTATAGTATAGCCCATGGTTTGTAATCAGTCGGCAGCGTCGAAAAAAGTGTTAAGGAACCAATGAGATTGGTCTGATATGAAATTTTGGGCGGAGTTCAACACCCAGGACTAACCTCATTGGCTCCCTTACATTTTCCTCATACTGTCAACTGATTACAACCAAGTGTTATACTATTCATTAGAAGAGGGAAGACTAGTACTCAATGGATAAGATATCTAAAAATGTATTTACTTAATTTTCACTACTCTGTGATATTTTTATTTAATCTACTAAAGTTTTATATATTTTTGTACTTTAATTATTTTTGTTTGGTACTTAAAGATGTCCACACTGATAAGTGAAAAGTTATTGCTCTTTCTAATCTGTCTATTAATATTTAAATTACGAAATAAAGTCACTATTTTGAAAATGTACATTTTAATATCATAAATAAGAAGCTAAAGAATAATTCTCTGGCAATCAGCTTAAAATTGCTCTATGCCACCTTAATCATATAGTTGGAAATTATAAAGTCTTTCAGTATAATTATGTGACTTTTTTATTTCAGTTATTTCATTACTCTTTTTATAACTTTATCTGAGTTTTAATTACATGAAAAATTTACAATTGCTTTCCTCAATACATAGTATAAAATAAAATTGAACAAAATTCTATAAAATGAATCACTAATAACAAAGTTAATAGTAACTTTGTTTTAATGACTTGTTTCAAAATTCGTGTTCGTTAAAACAGTATTATGCTAAAGCTTATTGTGTATTATGTATTTATTCATACAAAGCGTACTTATAATTATTTATGTTTTAAATGTTTAATTATCGATGTGTTCAATGTTTTTGTGTCGTTTTGTTGTGTTACCCACTGAATGATTACTCTTATAATATATATTTATTTATTTTATTATTACTTTGATCAAATTTGTCCCATGGAAGAACTTGTACAAAAAAGAGGAAGACGTGTCTTTATTATTAGAGAGGAGCCAAAGAGTTGACTAGTAGAGGGAAGACTAGCTTAGTCAGCGGATAAGGGGTCTGTAATTGTAGTGTGCTTTTGTGGTGCCATTGCAGTGAGGGATTAACTTCACCACACCTGTAAGGGGACTTTTAAATAAAACCACAACATATTCAATTTGTTAATAATACAAAAAAACCAGCCACGCTACAAAATTGTAAACTATACTGAGCTGGCTTTTGGCTGTTAACAAACAACAGCAATGTCAGTAAGATGCTAAAATACAGACAGAGCTTGAAATATAAACTATTATTTTAACTTTTCCTAATTTTTTCTGTAGGTATTGAGGAAAAGTAATGTTTCCCTGGAAATCCTCCTGAATTATAAATTTCAGGTGTTTTTAAACCTCCCGAGTAGTTTTTTTTCATGTGTGTGTGTCTGCTTTCATAGCACCCAGCGTGTTTATGCCAAATATCTGAAGATTGGTAAAACCCCAATCTTTAGGTCTCGTGCTTTTGGGATACATTTTGGAAATTCGTAATACACAGGTAAATGTTTGGGTCCATTCGAAATTTGGCAAGGTGACATGTATAACAGCAACAAATGTGCCAAATTTCATCTCATTATGAGCATAAGTTGGATTTTTATCTCATGACATGTGTAAGTTTTTTAACAAATTAAAAAAAAAAAACAGTTAAAATTTAGGACCAGTGTATCCCTTTATGTTTTAAATGACTATATAAAGTTTAATTTCACTACGACTGGTATATCTATGGTGTTTGTTAAAACACTGATCAGTTCAGTATGGTATCCTTGGCAAATACGATGAAAGCTGTTGTGTCTTCCTGTTGCTAGCTCAGTCTCTTCGCTTCCTGCATTTTTCTAAAATTGTTATGATTTTATTTTTTTTTATTAGAAACACTTATTTAATTTAGATATTACTTATGCTCCATTCAAAAATCTACAAATATATTTTTTATTCAAGCAGACTTATTTTATTTTCACTACCTAACATGATGGGCTACGGTCTTGGGCACCAAATTGTCCCTCTTCTTTAATAAAGCCATGGAAGCATTAAGAGGAGGTGGCAACTATTTTTTGGGGCCAGGAACACATGATCACCTTAAGATGGTTAAAAAATGTTTAAGCACATTAATTTAGCCTAATCAGTGGGTATAGACATGAAATAAAAACAAAGCGACGATTTGGAGTACTGAGTGGGGTAAAGTTAGCTAAAAAAGATTAGTTGTTGCAGTAGCAAATGTTGCCAGCTTGCAAGGCATGGGGGGAAAAAATTTGATTGTATTTTCTCCCCTGTTCCATTTGGTGACACGTTTGCAGCGAGCCTTACCTATTATATTATTTTTATTACTTTATCATCGTCTTTTGAGTAAAGTTAACTAAAATT
>JACMZG010001893.1:35341736-35373809 GCA_018340805.1 Microvelia longipes | reverse complement strand
TCGAGGTTGATCAGGTTGATTATTTTCGGTTTCTGGTGATGTTTGCTTGGATGAGCTCGGTTCAATATTTAACTGTAATTTAATTTTAGTGGCATAATCTTTACCTACGTTTATGAAGAAATCATTAAAAACATTTAAATCAGTGTTAGTGTTTACGCCCGGTGAGTCAGATTTCTTATTTATAGAATTCAGGGCTTCGTTAATTAGGCACCAAATTTTTTTTGGATCTCCCACGGACTAGTTTATTTTATTTTTTTAATAATTGTTTTTAGTTAAGGTTATAAGTTTAACGATTTTCTTTTAGCGAATTTCCTTTGAAAATTCGCCTAATGGGATAGGCGTCATGGCGGAATTCGAACCTCGGACCACGACACAAATCCGTTTCAGAGGTCCCTAATGACGAAAAAATACTTTTTTTGAAACTTTATATATATATATATATATATATATATATATATATATATATATATATATATATATATATATTAAATATATATATGTATATATATATATACATATATATATATATGTATTTCTAGACACTTTCTTGTAAACACTCTATCTTCGAACGGATTAATATTTTTTAATCAAACTTGGTACAAAAATCAACCTTGCGGGAGGACACAAACCCTATTGAAAACCAGGTTTTTGTGACGTCATTAAACCCGGTTTGCTGAGTCAGCGAAATTTTCAAAAAATCAGCAAAATTCAGGGTTAATTTTTTTGCCGCGAAAAAGGTCAATGTTTATATTTTTTGAGACGCTCAATCGAATGAAACCGGTCCGAAGTCAATACGACCACTCTAATGACCTAAAAATCGAAAAAACCATTCTAAATTCCCGAAACCAAAATTTAGGTCGATAAAAAATAAATTTCGAGTAGGGTGTCGTTTTCTATGTAATTTTGGGCGCGGAATCGAATGAAACCTGTTCGAAGTCGATACGACCATTCTAAGTTACCAAAAAGTCGAAAAAACAAAAAATTATAGAAAACCAAAATTACGGTCGTTGAAAATTAAATTTCGAGTAGGGTGTCGTTTCAATGTTTTTTGGGCCTTTGAGATGAATGCCAGTGGTCCGGAGTCAATACAACCACTCAAACCAAGGTACCTGGGTTCACATCCTGGAAGGGTCGATCATTTTTTATCGTTTTTTTACCTAATATAAGTTTAAACTGGAAAATAATTCTGGCGCGGTGGTCCGCATGTCGGGCGAATTTCCTTTGATGCGTGTTTCCGTGCTTTTTATATAAGTTTACAACTACTAATAAATAATTCCGGCACGGTGGTCCGCTGTCGGGCGAATTTCATTTAGAATACGTGTTTCCGTGCTAACAACCCATTTCTTGCTTATGCAAGAACCATGCCCATTGCGTGGTTCCGGTTCATGCTTTAGAACCTAAGCAGTTACTCAATTGTCAAGCACTGCTCGTAACTCATTTTGTCTGTATTTTTCAAAGGAAATGCGCTAAAACCTTTAAAGATAACTGACTAAGCTTAAAGATAAGTAACTAAGCTTTAAAAGTGCAAAATAATAGAGCGTACTTCTAATTTTAGAGGCATAGTTTTGTGCAACGAACTGGATAGTTATGCGCATTTCCTTTGGAAAATACAGACAAAATGAGTTACGAGCAGTGCTTGACAATTGAGTAACTGCTTAGGTTCTAAAGCATGAACCGGAACCACGCAATGGGCATGGTTCTTGCATAAGCAAGAAAATGGTTGTTAGCACGGAAACACGTATTCTAAATGAAATTCGCCCGACAGCGGACCACCGTGCCGGAATTATTTATTTAGTAGTGTAAACTTATATAAAAAGCACGGAACACGCATCAAAGGAAATTCGCCCGACATGCGGACCACCGCGCCAGAATTTATATAATATTGATATTTATTTTTTAATCCCACATTAAAAGGCTGTTTTGCGTATTTTTTAGCTAATTTGTCTCTAACCATAATAGATTTTAAATCCATCAGTTATCCAAGTTTCTTTTTAGCGAATTTCCTTTGAAAATTCGCCTAATGGATAGGCGTCATGGCGGAATTCGAACCTCGGACCACGACACAAATCCGTTTTCAGAGGTCCCTTATGACGAAAAAAAAATTTCGCGAGACTATAATATTATATATATATATATATATATATTATATATATATATATATATATATATATATATATATATAATATATATATATATATATATATATATATATATATATATATATATATATATATATAATATAATATGTATTTCTAGACACTTTCTTGTAAACACTCTATCTTTCGAACGGATTATTATTTTTTAATTAAACATAGTACAAAAATCAACCTTTGGAAGAACAAGAACCCTATTGAAAACCAGGGTTTTGTGACGTCATTAACCCGGTTTGCTGAGTAAGGTAAATTTTCAAAAAATCAGCAAAATTTAGGGTTAATATTTTTTGCCGCGAAAAAGGTCAATATTTATGTTTTTTGAGACGCTGAATCGAATGAAACCGGTCCGAAGTCAATACGACCACTCTAAGTGACCTAAAAATCGAAAAAAACCATTGTAAATGACCGAAAACCAAAATTTAGGTCGATAAAAAATAATTTCGAGTAGGGTGTCGTTTTCTATGTAATTTTGGGCGCTGAATCGAATGAAACCGGTCCGAAGTTGATACGACCACTTTAAGTTACCAAAAAGTCGAAAAAACCACAAAAATTATAAAAAAACAAAATTACGGTCGTTGAAAATAAAATTTCGAGTAGGGTGTCGTTTTCTATGTTTTTTGGGCCTCTGAGTTGAATACCAGTGGTCCGGAGTCAATACGACCACTCAAACTCAGGGTACCTGGGTTCGAATCCTGGAGGGTCCATAATTTTTTATCGTTTTTTTTACTTAATATAAGTTTACAACTAGAAAATAATTCTGGCGCGGTGGTCCGCATGTCGGGCGAATTTCCTTTGGATGCGTGCACTCAAACCCAGAGTACCTGGTTCAAATCCTAGTAGGACAATATTTTTTATTGCTTTTTTACCTAATATAAGTTTACAACTAGAAAATAATTCTGGCGCGGTGGTCCGCATGTCGGGCGAATTTCCTCTGGATGTGTGTTTCCGTGCTTTTTACATTATATAAGTTTACAACTACTAAATAAATAATTCCGGCGCGGTGGTCCGCTGTCGGGCGAATTTCATTTAGAATGCGTGTTTCCGTGCTAAGCAAACCCATTTCTTGCTTATGCAAGAACCATGCCCATTGCGTGGTTCCGGTTCATGCTTTAGAACCTAAGCAGTTACTCAACTGTCAAGCACTGCTCGTAACTCATTTTGTCTGTATTTTTCAAAGGAAATGCGCATAATTATCCAGTTGGTTGTACAAAACTATGCCTCTAAAAATAGATGTAACACTATTATTTGCACTAGTTTAAAGCATAGTTTACTTATCTTTGAGCTTAGTCAGTTATCTTTAAGGAGAAAAGGATTTAGCGCATTTCCTTTGAAAAATACAGACAAAATGAGTTACGAGCAGTGCTTGACAGTTGAGTAACTGCTTAGGTTCTAAAGCATGAACCGGAACCACGCAATGGGCATGGTTCTTGCATAAGCAAGAAATGGGTTGCTTAGCACGGAAACACGCATTCTAATGAAATTCGCCCGACAGCGGACCACCGCGCCGGAATTATTTATTTAGTAGTTGTAAACTTATATAATGTAAAAAGCACGGAAACACGCATCCAAAGGAAATTCGCCCGACATGCGGACCACCGTGCCAGAATTTTTTTTCTTTATGACGCACTCTCGGGTTGAAGTAGAGATTTCCATACACGTTTGAATTTTATTTTTTAAGCAAATTAAGCTATCCTCAATATTTAAGTTTGAATCTATTCAAACACAAAAAAACATAAATAAATATAGTATATTTCCATTTTAATTTACATACTAAATTATAATAGTTGATATAAAACATATAATACATATTATATTGTTATTAGTTAGTTATATTATTATTATATTAGTTGATATAATACATATTATATTAGTTATATAAAAAACATATTATATTAGTTATACTTTGCAGAGAAAAAAACTGATTTTTGACAATTTTTTTAAAAATATATATGTCCACCATTAAATGTCAGAGTAAGTACAAACTAAGATGATTTCAAGTCATAATGATAATTTCATATGTCTAATTAGTGGGTTGAGTATTGTTTTTACCTAGAAAATAATGTAAACAATCACAGAAAAAAAATTGTCACTAAAATCAAAATTTTGACGAATTTTGACCACTATAAAACTTCAAAGGCCCGGCGGCACCTGTTAATCACCTCCGATCGGGCTAAAATTATTATGGAATTTTTTTCATATATCGAACAAATTAGGGGTTGGGAGCACAACATTTCTAACATTTTTATTTCACCCTATACCTAAGGGTAACCCTAATATATACATATATATATATATATATATTATATATATATATATATATATATATATATTATATATATATATATATATATTATTTCTAGACACTTTCTTGTAACACTCTATCTTTCGAACGGATTATTATTTTTTAATTAAACATAGTACAAAAATCAACCTTTGGAAGACAAGAACCCTATTGAAAACCAGGGTTTTGTGACGTCATTTAACCCGGTTTGCTGAGTAAGGTAAATTTCAAAAAATCAGCAAAATTTAGGTTAATATTTTTTGCCGCGAAAAAGGTTAATATTTATGTTTTTTGAGACGCTGAATCAAATGAAACCGGTCCAAAGTCGATACGACCACTCTAAGTGACCAAAAAGTCGAAAAAACCATTCTACATTACCAATAATTCTGGTGCGGTGGTCCGCATGTCGGGCGAATTTCCTTTATATGCGTGTTTCCGTGCTTTTTACATTATGCAAGTTTACAACTACAAAATAAATAATTCCGGCGCGGTGGTCCGCTGTCGGGCAAATTTCATTTAGAATGCGTGTTTCCGTACTAAACAACCAATTTCTTGCTTATGCAAGAACCATGCCCATTGCGTGGTTCCGGTTCATGATTTAGAACCTAAGCAGTTACTCAATTTCCAAGCACTGCTCGTAACTTATTTTGTCTGTATTTTCCAAAGGAAATGCGCTAAACCCTTTAAAGATAACTGACTAAGCTTAAAGATAAGTAACTAAGCTTTAAACTAGTGCAAATAATAGTGCGTACTTCTAATTTTAGAGGCATAGTTTTGTACAACCAACTGGATAATTTTGCGCATTTCCTTTGGAAAATACTGACAAAATGAGTTACGAGCGGTGCTTGACAATTGAGTAACTGCTTAGGTTCTAAAGCATGAACCGTAATCACGCTATGGGCATGGTTCTTGCATAAGCAAGAAATGGGTTGTTTAGCACGGAAACACGCATTCTAAATGAAATTCGCCCGACAGCGGACCACCGCACCGGAATAATTTTTTTCATGTTTGTAGACATATAAACATTTAAGGAAGTAAGAAGTTGTTATTCCAGTCCCATCAAGTGTCTTAAACTAATTTTGCAAATGATATAATATGATGACTTTTACTATTTATAATATGATTTTATGATATGATATGTATTAGTAATATGATAATATTACTTATTTAAATTTTAGTTTAACCCATTTTGTTCCAAATTATTGCTTAAACAAAAAAATCGGCAATTTCATCATTTAAAATTTAAGCTTGATCATTTAAAATTTGGTCACCACTTACACTTGAGGTGTTTGCACCGAGGCGTTCCCTTACGAGCCGCAAAGGTGTAACCGAGTCTTATCGGATAGTTGGTACAAGACTATGGCTGCCATTAAATTGCCTCACTTAATTCAACAATATTGTATGAAAGAAGCACTCCTTTTTCTATCATTCCCTCATTCATTTTGCAAAACGATCCGAGATACAAAATCGTGAATGGCTTGGTAAAGAACAATAAAGATAAGTTCTTTTTTATGATCTATTGTAACCTGAAACTCGAAAGATACCTGAAATGCTTACCTGTCTAAACTGTACTATTATTTACTAACAATATCACAAGTTCTTTGTAAAGTAGTTTCGAAGTAACTGATGATAAAAACTAAATACGTCAATTATTAACTTTAGAATGATGCATTACTTTGGGACCGACGTATTAATGACGTAGAAACCAACTTTACAAAATTAGTAACATTTTAGTTTAGTATCAAGTTTTTTTAAATAGTAAAAGGCAGACAAACTAAACATAATATAGAACATAGTATTTAAACTTGAAGTACCTGTTAAAGTTATTACCTGCAAAACCCTTACATAAAACTGTACATGGCTTATCTACAATACTTATCTATCCTTACCTACCCCAACTTTTTTCCCTATTTTTATGAATGACATTTTTACTCCGGAGTTCTTAAATATCCTACTTCCCGTTTTTGTATAAGATGTCCTAAATGAGAAAAAACTACTCAATGTACTCTTTCTAATCACACTTTTTGCATGTAAACATCCGTACTCAAAGTATTCATTTTAATGCATACGGCATGTCGTTCACACAAGGGTTCTTCAAAGGCATGTACATTCGTTCACAAGGTTCTTTTCTAATGCATGTACGAATTCGTTCACAAGGTTCTCTTTCTAAGGCATGTACGAATTCGTTCACAAGGTACTTCTTCTAATGCATGTATGAATTCGTTCACAAGGTACTATTTCTTATGCATGTACGAATTCGTTCAAAAGGTATTCTTTCTAATACATGCACAAATTCGTTCACAAGGTACTCTTTCTAAAGCATGTACGCATTCATTCGCGTGGTAATGTTTTTAATGCATGTACGAATTCTTTCACAAGGTACACTTTCTAGTGCATGTACGAATTCGTTTACAAGGTTCTCTTTCTAAGACATGTAGGAATTTATTCACAAGGTACTCTTTCTAATGCATGTACGAATTCGTTTACAAGGTACTCTTTCTAATGCAGGTACGAATGTTTTTACAATTTTCTCTTTCTAAGACATGTACGAATTTTTTCACAAGGTACTCTTTCTAATGCATTTACGAATTTGTTCACAAGGTACTCTTTCTACTGCATTTACGAATTTGTTCACAAGGTACTCTTTCTAATGCATGTACGAATTCGTTTACAAGGTGCTCTTTCTAATGCATGTACGAATTCGTTTACAAGGTTCTCTTTCTAAGACATGTACGAATTCGTTTACAAGGTACTCATTCTAAGGCATGTACGAATTCTTTCACAAGGTTGTCTTTCCAAGACATGTACGAATTCGTTCACAAGGTTCTCTTTCTAATGCATGTACGAATTCATTCACAAGGTACTCTTTCTAAGAGATGTACGAATTCGTTTACAAGGTACTCTTTCTAAGGCATGTACGAATTCGTTAACAAGGTGCCTTTCTAAGGCATGTACGTATTCGTTTACAAGGTGCCTTTCTAAGGCATGTACGTATTCGTTTACAAGGTACTCTTTCTAAGACATGTACGCATTCGTTTACAAGGTTTTCTTTCTAATGCATGTACGAATTCGTTTACATGGTACTCTTCTAAGACATGTACCAAATCTTTTACAAGGTACTCTTTGTAATGCATGTACGAATTCGTTCAGAAGGTACTTCTTCTAATGCATGTACGAATTCGTTCACAAGGTACTCTTTCTTAAGCAAGTACGAATTCGTTTACAAGGTACTCTTTCTAATGCATGTACACATTCGTTCACTAGGTACCTTTTCTAATGCATGTACGAATTTGTTTACAAGGTACTTTTTCTAATGCATGTACAAATTTGTTTACGAGGTACTCTTTCTAAAGCATGTACGAATTTGTTCACTAGGTACTTTTTCTAAGGCATGTACGAATTTGTTTACAAGGTACTTCTTCTAATGCATGTACGAGTTCGTTCACAAGGTACTCTTTCTAAGGCATGTACGAATTTGTTTACAAGGTTCTTTTTTTAAGGCATTTACGAATTCGTTTACAATGTACTCTTTCTAATGCATGTACGAATTCGTTTACAAGGTACTCTTTCTAATGCATGTACGCATTCATTCACAAGGTACTCCTTCTAAGGCATGTACGAATTTGTTCTCAAGGTTCTCTTTCTAATGCATGTACGAATTCGTTCACAAGGTACTCTTTCTAATGCATGTACGAATTCGTTCACCATGGACTTTTTTTAATGCATGTACGAATTTGTTCACAAGGTACTCTTTGTAATGCATGTACGAATTCGTTCACAATGTACTCTTTCTAAGGCATGTACGAATTCGAACACAAGGTACTCTTTGTAATGCATGTACGAATTCGTTCACAAGGTACTCTTTCTAAGGCATGTACGAATTTGTTTACAAGGTTCTTTTTTTAAGGCATGTACGAATTCGTTTACAATGTACTCTTTCTAATGCATGTACGAATTTGTTTACAAGGTACTCTTTCTAATGCATGTACGAATTCGTTCACAAGGTACTTTTTCTAATGCATGTATGAGTTCGTTCTCAAGGTACTCTATCTCACGTAATGTAGTCATCCATGATATCAAAGATCATTAAAGATGCCCAGTACTGACCATGCTAGTGAGCATTGGTGTGTTCTTTACCAGAGAACCACAAAACTGAATCACAATAACCGGAGCACTGAGCAGTTTATGAATTTAACTTTTGATTACAAAATTGAAATTATGTCTTTTCTATTTTAGTTCGCTCTTTAACGTTTTATATCACGGTTTAAACATAATGCAATGAATGTATTTATGTATTCATTTAAACACTGTACAATAACCTTGGTACGATTTTAAATTAATAAAGGCTCAAAAACATGATAAAAATTAAAAATTCTGGCGCGGTGGTCCGCATGTCGGGCGAATTTCCTTTGGATGTGTGTTCCCGTGCTTTTTACATTATATAAGTTTACAACTACTAAATAAATAATTCCCTCAATCCCTCAATTGTCAAGCACTGCTCGTAACTCATTTTGTCTGTATTTTCCAAAGGAAATGCGCATAATAGTCCATTTGTTGTACACTATGCCCTTTAAAAAAATAGAAGTACGCACTATTATTTGCACTAGTTTAAAGCTTAGTTACTTATCTTTAAGCTTAGTCAGTTATCTTTAAAGGTTTTAGCGCATTTCCTTTGGAAAATACAGACAAAATGAGTTACGAGCAGTGCTTGACAATTGAGTAACTGCTTAGGTTCTAAAGCATGAACCGGAACCACGCAATGGCATGGTTCTTGCATAAGCAAGAAGTGGGTGTTTAGCACGGAAACACGCATTTAGTTGTTGTAAACTTATATTATGTAAAAAGCACGGAAACACACATCCAAAGGAAATTCGCCCGACATACGGACCACCGCGCCAGAATTATTTTCTAGTTGTAAACTTATATTTGGTAAAAAAAAGGACAAAAAAATAATTGTCCCCACTAGGATTTGAACCCAGGTACTCTGGGTTTGAGTGCTCCAAAGGAAATTCGCCAGACATGCGGACCACCGCGCCAGAATTATTTTCTAGTTGTAAACTTATATTAAGTAAAAAAAACGATAAAAAATTATCGTCCCTTCCAGGATTTGAACCCGGTACCCTAAGTTTGAGTAGTCGTATTGACTCCGGACCACTGGCATTCAACTCAGAGGCCCAAAAAACATTGGAAAACTTCGGACCGGTTACATTCGATTTAGCACCCAAGAATACATAGAAAACAACACCCTACTCGGAATTTATTTTTTATTGACCTAAATTTTGGTTTTTGGTTATTTACAATGGTTTTTTGACTTTTTGGTCACTTAAAGTGGTCGTATCAACTTTGGACCGGTTTCATTTCATTCAGCGCCTCAAAAAACAAATATTGACCTTTTTAGCGGCAAAAACTATTAACCCTGAATTTTGCCGATTTTTAGCGAATTTCCTTTGAAAATTCGCCTAATGGGATAGGCGTCATGGCGGAATTCGAACCTCGGACCACGACTCAAATCCGTTTCAGAGGTCCCTTATGACGAAAAAAATACTTTTTTTGAAACTAATATAATATATATATTATATATATATATTATATATATATATATATATTATAATATATATTTATATATATATATTTATATTTATATTATATATATATATATGTATTTCTAGACACTTTCTTGTAAACACTCTATCTGTCGAACGGATTAATATTTTTTAACCAAACTTGGTACAAAAATCAACCTTCGGGAGGACACGAACCCTATTAAACCAGGTTTTTGTGACGTCATTAACCCGGTTTGCTGAGTCAGCGAAATTTTCAAAAAATCGGCAAAATTCAGGGTTAATATTTTTTGCCGCAAAAAAGGTCAATATTTATGTTTTTTGAGACGCTGAATCGAGTGAAACCGGTCCGAAGTCGATACGACCACTCTAAGTGACCTAAAAATCGAAATAACCTTTCTAAATTCCCGAAAACCAAAATTTAGGTCGATAAAAATATAAATTTTGAGTAGGGTGTCGTTTTCAATGTAATTTTGGGGCGGAATCGAATGAAACCAGTCCGAAGTCGATACGACCACTTTAAGTTACCAAAAGTCGAAAAACCACAAAAATTATAGAAAACCAAAATTACGGTCGTTGAAAATTAAATTTCGAGTAGGGTGTCGTTTTCAATGTTTTTTGGGCCTCTGAGATGAATGCCAGTGGTCCGGAGTCAATACAACCACTCAAACTCAGGGTACCTGGGTTCACATCCTGGAAGGGTCGATCATTTTTTATCGTTTTTTTACCTAATATAAGTTTACAACTAGGAAATAATTCTGGCGCGGTGGTCCGCATGTCGGCGAATTTCCTTTGATGCGTGTTTCCGTGCTTTTTTATATAAGTTTACAACTACTAAATAAATAATTCCGGCGCGGTGGTCCGCTGTCGGGCGAATTTCATTTAGAATACGTGTTTCCGTGCTAAACAACCATTTTCTTGCTTATGGAAGAACCATGCCCATTGCGTGGTTTTGGTTCATGCTTTAGAACCTAAGCAGTTACTCAATTGTCAAGCACTGCTCGTAACTCATTTTGTCTGTATTTTCCAAAAGAAATGCGCTAAAACCTTTAAAGAATAACTGACTAAGCTTAAAGATAGTAACTAAGCTTTAAACTAGTGCAAATAATAGAGCGTACTTCTAATTTTAGAGGCATAGTTTTGTGCAACCAACTGGATAGTTATGCGCATTTCCTTTGGAAAATACAGACAAAATGAGTTACGAGCAGTGCTTGACAATTGAGTAACTGCTTAGGTTCTAAAGCATGAACCGGAACCACGCAATGGGCATGGTTCTTGCATAAGCAAGAAATGGCTTGTTTAGCACGGAAACACGCATTCTGAATGAAATTCGCCCGACATGCGGACCACCGCGCCAGAATTTTTGAAAATTTCGCTGACTCAGCAAACCGGTTAATGACGTCACAAAAACCTGGTTTTCAATAGGGTTCGTGTCCTCCCCAAGGTTGATTTTTGTACCAATTTTTGGTTAAAAATATTATCCGTTCGAAAGATAGAGTGTTTACAAGAAAGTGTCTAGAAATACATATATATATATATATATATATATATATATATATATATATATATATATATATATATATATATTATATATATATAATATATATATATATATAATATATATATATATATAATAGATATATATATATATATATATAATATATATATATATATATATATATATATATTATATATATATATAATATATATATATATATAATATATATATATATATATTATATATATATTATATATATATATATATATATAATATATATAAGTATATATATATATATATATATATATATATATATATATATATATATATATATATATATATTACTTTTTCCAGATTAGGTTCCCTATTTTAAAGGCCAAAAAAAATAAAAATTCTGGCGCGGTGGCAAACTAGATTATAGGCACTAAACTAAGGCACTAAAACTAGGCAAACTAAATTATAATCCAAATATTTCCAGATTTAATAGATTAGGAAAACTACTAAAATAAACTAATTATATTTAGTATATAATTAATAAAAGGGAAGGAAACACTTACTTTGTAACCATAGATTAAAGTTCCCTTGTGATTTATTGAGAGTATTCAAAAAGTGCGGTTCCTTTTAACTGATTCATTTTAATACATCTATTTCAATAAATAAGAAGAACTATTCTATATCTATTTAATAATAAAGAAGAACTTTGGAAAAATATTAATGAAAAGTGAAGTGACATGAAAAATAGAAATGTCAAAAAGCTGTATTGACATATTTATGTATTAATATAAATAAAGAACTTTCATAAAGTCATTGTAACGCTTAAAATTAGAATACATGAATGAGGAAGAAATAAAATGATCGAGAACGGGATACCTCAGAGCTTTTTGTCTCTCTAATTATTTCCCTATGCTTAAGTTCACACAAATTGGCACTCTCAATTCGCTCTCATTTAATCTTTATGAAAAAAAACTGCAACAGTCCCAAAGGTTTATGTAGTGGCAATTTTCGATGCAGCTAAACCCGAGGGATATGACAAAACCCATGGATACACTTTCCGTGTTAAAAAATATATCTATATTAGTTTATTTAGAGAACAATTAAAACTGAAGAAGAATTCCCATAACCTTTTTTCCAGACTACCTTTTAATCTATAATAACATTGAGGAGACGCCTAAACTGGAAAAGGATCCCTATAGCCTCTTTTCCAGGTTAGATGACACCTTTCAATATATTATAAAATTGAGGGGACACCTAGACTGGAAAAGGATCCCTATAGCCTCTTTTTCCAGATTAGATGACACACCTTTCAATCTATTATAACATTGAGGGGACACCTAAACTGGAAAAGGATCCTACAGCCTCTTTTCCAGATTATGATGAACACCTTTCAATCTATTATAACATTGAGGGGACACCTAAACTGAAAAGGATCCTATATTCTTTTCCAGATTAGATGACACCTTTCAATCTATTATAACATTGAGGGGACACCTAAACTGGAAAAGGATCCCTATAGCCTCTTTTCCAGATTAGATGACACCTTTCAATCTATTATAACATTGAGGGGACACCTAAACTGGAAAAGGATCCCTACAGCCTCTTTTCCAGATTAGATGACACCTTTCAATCTATTATAACATTGAGGGGACACCTAAACTAGAAAAGGATCCCTATAGTTCTTTTCCAGATTAGATGACACCTTTCAATCTATTATAACATTGAGGGGACACCTAAACTGGAAAAGGATCCCTATAGCCTCTTTTCCAGATTAGATGACACCTTTCAATCTATTATAACATTGAGGGGAAACCTAAACTGGAAAAGGATCCGTATAGCCTTTTTTTCCAGATTAGGTGACACCTTTTAAGCTATTGAAACATTGTGGGGTCACTTAGACTGGAAAATGATTTTTTGAAGGTTAATATATCCATTTTTCAAACTAACATTTGAACCACTATCGTAAACCGCTTTTACTTTCAATTTATTATACATAATTACATTTAACCTTATCAATGCATTCAATTTTCCCGGGTTTATTCGTTTAAAGATTTTCTATCGATTTTAATTTTCATCATTTCATCTTCTTCCTGGGATGCATCTTCGTTATAGTTCCAGTTAATTTTCTTTTTAGAATCCTGAAGTTCTTTGTTTCTGCAATCACTAGTTGGATGATAGCGATTTTTCCATCCTAGTCCTTCACATATGTAACAAGGCTTCTTATTGCTGGCATCAAAGTTCTTCTTTATGCTATTATTTGAGTTATGTTTTAAAGGCATGGCTTTTCTTACAGTGTTAACTTTATTCAAGCCTTTTGGCTTAGCAAAAGATTCATCAAGTTTTCTTAATTCGGTAAACAACATTTCAACTGATGTTATTTCTTCTCTATCTAATCTATTTTGTACGACCAATGGCAAACCAACAACAATTATATTGATTCTCGACTTCACTGTAGCATCTTTCTCAATATCTAGACATAAGCATAGTCAACTAAAGAACCCCCCAAAAATTTATAATTGTTTGCTGATCGAACCTTACTCCAACCTTTGTCTATGAAAACCTTTAAAAAAGAATTTTTCCAATCTGACCAATTTATTAATCCATTTTTTTTTCAAATTTGCTTCGTACCAATCTTTTGGCGAACCAGCAACAAAGAAACGAAGTATTTCAATCATGTTTGTTGCGTTAAAGACTTTATCTCTCCTACACTCACTTTCAAACCTATTGAGCCAATCTTCAGCATTTTGTTTTTTATTAAATTTTTCCAAAATAAATTTATTTTCAATTTCATGTAATTTTAATTCATCATTTAAGTTTAGTTTAGCTTCCAACTCTTTTATTCGTTTTAGCAAAAAAATTCATCTTCTGACTTGTTTATGACAAGCGTCTCCATAGCAACGTCTGATTCTTCAAGAGGAATATTTAAAAAACACAAATTGTCATCGGCGTCAAAATACTCCTTCTTTAACTCCTCGTCTACTCTGATTCCTATTTTACGATAACCATTAATTGGTTTAATGGCATCAATGGTGCTTTTTATGGTCTGTTTTGATGACAAAACTCGATGCAGTTTTAAATCTTTGTATTCAAGTAGTAGGTTATACCACAACTGTTTATCTTCCGATAAACCAGCTAATTCAAAATATTTATCCCCTCGTTTAATAATATGGATAACTAGTTTACCTGTATCCATAGTTCCAGAAGTCGAGCCAATCATATTCATCTCCAAATAACTTGTTATTTAATTTCTAAGTTAGATTAATAAAAGGCCTGTTTTATTTGATCTGAAAGAACACAATGTGTAATTAATAACAACAACATTTACAATAACTGCTTAAATCAATATTAAATGAAACGAAATACAAATGTTAGACCTACCTGAAAGAACAATTAAATAACAGGCTATTAATCTCTTCTATACACTAGTAATGCGTTGCATCAAGAACTCACGTCAATACATCAAATAAAATTATTTATTTAAAGCAAGCGAAGATAGTCTATCGAAACATTCGGACGCTATACTATTTTAAAGTATAAAGTCAAAAAGGCTCGCTTCGCTCGCTACAATTCGTATATTTATCATATTGCATAGTAAAAATGGCTCGCTCCGCTCGCTAGATTGCTTATATTTATAATAAACAAAGTTAAAATAAAGGCTCGCTTCGCTCGCTAGATTGCTGTATTTACAATAATACATAGTAAAAAAGGCTCGCTTCGCTCACTAAAATGCTTATCTTTAAAATAAAACATAGAAAAAAAGACTCGCTTCGCTCGCTAAAATGCTTATGTATATAATAATACAAGATAAAAGAAGGCTCGCTTCGCTCGCTAGAATGCTTATATTTATCATAATACATAGTAAAAAGGCTCGCTTCGCTCGCTAATGCTTATATTTATATAATTCAAAGTTAAAAAAAAAGGCTCGCTTCGCTCGCTAGATTGCTTATACTTATAATAATACTTAAAAAAAGGCTCGCTTTGCTCGCTAGAAATGCTAATATTTATCATAATATGAAAAAGCTCGCTTCGCTCGCTAGAGTGTACATGTTTATAATAATGCATAGTAAAAAAAGGCCCCCTTCGCTCGCTAGATTGCTTATACTTATAATAATACATAAAAAAAAAGGCTCGCTTCGCTCGCTAGAATGCTTATATTTTATCATAATAGTAAAAAAAGGCTCGCTTCGCTCGCTAGAGTGTACATGTTTATAATAATGCATTAAAAGGCTCGCTTTGCTCGCTAATGCTATCTTAAAAATAATACATAGTAAAAAAAAGGCTCGCTAGATTGTTTATATTTATAACAATTCAAAGTTAAAAAAAGGCTCGCTTCGCTCACTAGAATGCTTACATTTATAATAATAGATAAAAAAGGCTCGCTTCGCTCGCTAGAATGCTTTATTTATCATAATACATAGTAAAAGGCTCGCTTCGCTCGCTAGATTGCTTATATTTATAATAATGCATAGTAAAAAAGGCTCGCTTCGCTTGCTAGACTGCGTAGATTTATCATAATACAACGATATATTTTCTTTTTCTACTCTTTAAGAGCTTTAAAACGATATACAACACGATTTTTTCGGTCAAAATTTTTATTTATCCGGTCCACCATATTGGCTGCCATTTTGAAAATATTTTTCGGAATATTACCAAAAACTATACAGCTCTGACACATAATTAGTTTAACCTGTATACAAAATTTTATTAAAATCGGTTAATTTTTACGGCAGTTATCGCGACACGTACAAACCAACACACAACCATACAAACAAACAAACATACAAACAAACAAACAAACAAACAAACATACGCGCCGTCCCAATCTTCTGAAATGTAAGAACTCACTTACGTTCGTTCAATAATCAACAATGAAAACGAAATCAAAATAAAATAAACTAAAACAGAATGTCACTTCTTAAATAAAAATTAACAGCTGAGAGAAAACAGAAATTCTGGCGCGGTGGTCCGCATGTCGGGCGAATTTCATTTAGAATGCGTGTTTCCGTGCTAAACAACCCATTTCTTGCTTATGCAAGAACCATGCCCATAGCGTGGTTCCGGTTCATGCTTTAGAACCTAAGCAGTTACTTAATTGTCAAGCACTGCTCGTAACTCATTTTGTCTGTATTTTCCAAAAGGAAATGCGCATAATCATCCAGTTGTTGTACAAAACTATGCCTCTAAAATTAGAAGTACGCACTATTATTTGCACTAGTTTAAAGCTTACTAACTTATATTAAAGCTTAGTCAGTTATCTTTAAAGGTTTAAGCGCATTTCCTTTGGAAAATACAGACAAAATGAGTTACGAGCTGTGCTTGACAATTAAGTAACTGCTTAGGTTCTAGCATGAACCGGAACCACGCTATGGGCATGGTTCTTGCATAAGCAAGAAATTGGGTTTGTTTAGCACGGAAACACGCATTCTAAATGAAATTCGCCGACAGCGGACCACCGCGTCGGAATTATTTATTTAGTTTGTAAACTTATATATAATGTAAAAAGCACGGAAACACGCATCCAAAGGAAATTCGCCCGACATGCGGACCACCGCGCCAGAATTATTTTTAGTTGTAAACTTATATTAGGTAAAAAAACGATAAAAAAATATTGTCCTACTAGGATTTGAACCTAGGTACTCTGGGTTTAAGTGCTCGCATCCAGAGGAAATTCGCCCGACATGCGGACCACCGCGCCAGAATTATATTCTAGTTGTAAACTTATATTAGAAAAAAAAAGATAAAAAATTATCGACCCTTCCAGGATGTGAACCCATGTACCCTGAGTTTGAGTGGTCGTATTGACTCCGGACCACTGGCATTTAACTCAGAGGCCCAAAAAACATTGAAAACGACTCCCTACTCAAAATTTATTTTTTATCGACCTAAATTTTGGTTTTTGGTAATTTACAATGGTTTTTTCGACTTTTTGGTCAATTAAAGTGGTCGTATCCACTTCGGACTGGTTCATTCGATTCAGCGCCCAAAAATACATAGAAACGAACAACCTACTCGAAATTTATTTTTTATCGACCTAAATTTTGGTTTTTTGGTAATTTACAATGGTTTTTTTCGATTTTTAGGTCACTTACAGTTGTCGTATCGACTTCGGACCGGTTTCATTTAATTCAGCGCCTCAAAAAACATAAATATTGACCTTTTTCGCGGCAAAAAATATTAACCCTGCATTTTTCCGATTTTTTGAAAATTTCGCTGACTCAGCAAACCACGTTAATGACGTCACAAAAACCTGGTTTTCAATAGGGTTCGTGTCCTCCCGAAGGTTGATTTTTGTACCAAGTTTGGTTAAAAAATATTAAACCGTTCGAAAGATAGAGTGTTTACAAGAAAGTGTCTAGAAATACATATATATATATACATATATATACATATATATGTATATATATGTATACATATACATGTATATATATTCATGGCGGATTCGAACCTCGGACCACGACACAAATCCGTTTCAGAGGTCCTAATGACGAAACATACGTTTCGCGAGACTTTATATATATTATATATATATATATATATATATATATATATATATATATATATATATATATATAATATATATATATATATATATAATATATATATATATATATATATATATATATATATATATATATATATATATATATATATATATATATAATATATATAAGTCTCGCGAAACGTTTTTTTCGTCATTAGGGACCTCTGAAACGGATTTGTGTCGTGGTCCGAGGTTCGAATTGCGCCATGACGCCTATCCCATTAGGCGAATTTTCAAAGGAAATTCGCTAAAAGGACATAAAAACATTAATTACATTCACCTATGTTATTAATTACACTTGTGAATATTGTTGTGTAGGAATCTTTTAAGTTATTCTTTATGAATATATTTTTACGTATATTGCTCTATTAAAACTATTATCTCATAATTCATAACATTTACTTGTACTAATTCTTATGCTTCTGTTGTAAGAACCTACTATCATAACAATGAATCCCTCATCTCAGTACTAAGAGTGGGGTTGGAATTAGTAAAGTCTAGTGACGTCATATATTGCCTACCCTGTTAATACAGTGGATCTAATTTTATAAGTTACGACATCACGTTCGGAGTAAACCAAAATAACATGACATCTATCCGACATAGAGTATTCTAACACATCCGTTCCCAACCGACATCCGTGAGTTTAATATATTTTTGGAAATCCGGTTACACAGTAAGCAACGTAGTATTTATTATTGGGACCTTTATCCTAATTTATTATTGGGTTTTTTCAACTAATTCACCTTTTTACCCATCTAAATTGGTGAAAATTATTGAATATTTTACCAGACAGAAAAGACTCGATACATACCTAAAGTCGAGGTTACAGTGTGTTATTAATGGTAATGAGGTTATGATACGGTTATTAATGTAACCCAGACGGAATAAATCGCTGACGAGTACGTAAAATTTAGCCCCTGACCAGAAAGTGAGGGTATGCTATACGTAACTTTCAAGAAGAGAGGAGGTGATTTATATATATTACCTATTAACATATACTCGTAGGTCCAACTCTAAAAAAAACTCTTCGAAAGTATTATTTAAGCGGATAAATACGTTTACCCGCTCAATTATTCGGTCAAATTCTAAAACGTAATTTGAGCAAATAAAATCATATTTTGACAGACCTTTTTTTAATATGTTGAGAGCCCCAATTAATTTTGTAACCTGATCTGAAAGATTAAAGTGAAATATAAAATGAAACCGATAATTCTGATTAAATTTTAGTCCTATTTGATAATAGTTTATCAAATTGTTTAGATTAAATTTAATTTTAGTTCATTATTAGTAATTTTTTGACCTGTCATAAAGGGCTCTGAGGAATATAAGTGTTGGTAAAAATTTTAACCTCTATCTACAAAATTTAAAAAATACAAAAATGCTGGGAAGCCATTCTGGCTTTTTAGCATTAGTAAAAATAAAATAAATAAGCCGATCAGGGCATATCATGGCTTTAGACCCTGTTATATTTTGACGTACGTATATCACTTTACTGGTTATTGAACTTAACCAGATAAAACAAAGACTATTAGCCTGATATTAGATTATGAAGAAAGCGGTATTAAGAATTAAGATTTTATCGAATCAAATGGTATGTTTTGGCATTGGTAATATTATTACCTTTGGAGGAGAAATATGAAAGGAATAATAAGTAAAGGAGAATACATACACAAAGGACGGAAATACTTAATATGCTCTCAGCATACACAGAGCAGGCGCGTACTGTTTTGACAGTCGTTGAAATGTTTATCTGAACTTCTTGTTGCATTCCGACTCAATAGAGGTGCGAGTCGCCCTTTTACTAAATAATAATGCCATCAGGAGATTTCGATTTGACACTGTGGGATCGATAAAACCCGTAGTTCAATCGATTTTTAATGTAAAGTAGAGCACGGGTAAATGCAATCGTCTTCAGAACTCTAAAATTACAGGAATAAATTCTCATAAAATCTCAGTAGTATTTTCACAGTCTTTGGCGTACCTTAACTATAGTCGCTATTGTAAAGGCAATTGGACGTACATCTCAAAAAGCAACTTGTGGTGTAATCCCTCAGGACACCATAATGAAACCTCATTAATGAGTTTACTCATGGTTGGATAAAGGCTGTGCAGCCGGCACTTTTATTCAGGGTTTCTATACTAAGATATTCACCGGAAGGGGGGGGGAGATGTCTCAAAATTATGTGGGAGTATATGAATTATGCGTTTATCCGCTTCTGAGTAGTTTTATCAAAGTTTTTAGTCAGTATGTGTGTGTATGTGTCTCTTATCGTCGTAGCTCCCAGTGTATTTATGCTAGAAAAATGAAACTCGGGACAAAAATCAATCTATAGCTGTAGTTGTACTATTCGGAAAATAATTGATTTTGACCCCGCATTCCCGCAATAATAACTCAGCGAAAATTTCGAAAAATCATAAAACGCGAATAAATATTGCGATCCAATTGGGATTTGACAGGCAGGTAACCATGTAGAAGACTAACATATGCTAAGTTTTATAAGAACACAAACAGGGACAATTATTGTTTGTCGTTTTTTTACCTAATATAAGTTTACAAGTAGAAAATAATCCTGGCGCGGTGGTCCGCATATCGGGAAAATTTCCTTTGAATGCGTGTTTCTGTGCTTAACAACAATCCTGTGCTAAACAAATTTAAATTTTAAATTAAAACCTAAAAATACTAATGAATCTATTATAAGACCTAGAAATTATATCACATAATAGTGCAAATACACCCAGTAACCAGAAATTATGTGACTTTAAGAAACTCAATGATTATAATCTTACGATATTTCATATGAATGTCAGAAGTCTTGATAAAAATATAGATGAGATGTCTATTAAACTCAAAGATTTATCCCTGGATTTAGATTTAATCATTCTCTCTGAAGCATGGCTCAAGCACTTACGCTTAGAAATGTATAAACTACCAGGATATAGTATCCATGATTTGAATCATGGGCTAAAACCTTTAAAGATAACTGACTAAGCTTAAAGATAAGTAACTAAGCTTTAAACTAGTGCAAATAATAGTGCGTACTTCTAATTTTAGAGGCATAGTTTTGTACAACCAACTGGATAATTATGCGCATTTCCTTTGGAAAATACAGATAAAATGAGTTACGAGCAGTGCTTGACAATTGAGTAACTGCTTAGGTTCTAAAGCATGAACCGGAACCACGCAATGGACATGTTTCTTGCATAAGCAAGAAATGGGTTGTTTAGCACGGAAACACGCATTCTAAATGAAATTCGCCCGACAGCGGACCACCGCGCCGGAATTATATATTTAGTAGTTTTAAACATATATAATGTAAAAAAAACTATAAAAATTATCATTCCAACCAGGATTGTTGTTAAGCACGGAAACACGCAACCTAAGGAAATTCGCCCGACATGCGGACCACTGCGCCTGAATTTTATGATTTTTATGAATCATTAAGGACTGTTAATGACGTCGTAAAAAATATTTCAGGTCAACTAGACCTAAAAATTAACTAATTTTATTATTGAGTATTTAAATTTTACTACAAAATTTATGTTTAAGTTTCTATTGTCTAGCATAAACACTCAGGAAGCTATGATGATAACAAACACACAAATTTGGTAAAAACTACTGGAAGACTTAAAAACTCCTGAAATGGATATTAAGGTAATATCCGGGTTTTAGTGAAACAAAACCTCCTCAATGTACCACACCTAGGGTATAAATGAATTTGACCACTAAATTATTTTATGTTCTTTTTTTCTAGATTTAAATTTAAATAATCCGAAGTCGAATATTTTCCGCGCTCTAAAAAATTGTTTTGGATGAAAACTTATTTTGAGATACGAAATTATTTCAAAGATTACAGAGATGTTATTAAAATCAGAGATTTGTTATCAAATAAAAGGAAAATAAGTAAAAAAAGTACCTATAGATTTTAGGTGAATGGGGGTACAGGGTGGTAGGCCCCTCAGCTAGCCAATGGGGTGTTAGGAAACTGCTCTATCGTTTCTTCCCTGAACGGTGAGACCGTCAGTGTTATTCCGTCTGCCGTTATGTATGTGTCGTAGTGTCGGTAACTTGTGGATTAACTCGTTTTTTCGTCCCTACTTACATACTTAGAGTAAGTCAATTTTCTCTAATTGCTTTTAAATAAGCTTGAATAGTAATGTAAAATTAGAGAAAATTAATAAAATCAATTAGAGATTGATTTTAGAAGGGATTTTATTTAAATTAATAAAAGGGGTTTGAAGCTTCAGGTTGTCATGATATTTAGTTAAATAACTATTTCTTGCAAGGCCGAAATTTAACACAACCTATCATTTTTATTCTTATATTTAAGATCTTACCTCCATTTAAGTTTTACATGATTTTACACATAAAAGGTTTGCTGAGTCAACAAAATTTTCAAAACAAATCAGTGACAAATAGTTTTTTTTTCTTCGAGAAAAATAACTGTCGACGTAATAACTGTCGAAACTCTGCAATTAATGACCGACTGTTAAAAACGGTCGGTAAAGAACAAATTTAAGGTGTCTTTTCATAGTTTTTTGGAGCTCTCAGTTAAATTATACCCGGTACGTTGATGATCAGACCAGTTTTTCTAGGTTCGAATCTTGATACAGGCAATTGTTTTTATCGTTACATGTACAGTATATATGTTTATATACATAAAATAATTATACATTTAAAAGGCTTTAAACTGCAAATTTTAAATCAACCTTTCTGTGTAGTAAACTTAAATCAGTTTTTCTACGAAAATGTAGTACAAAATTTTAATTTACAGAAATTTTACATTACTGTGACTGGCTAGTATAAGAAAACTAGTCAGAAAAAATGTATAAAACGTTGTTTATTACCTTACAGGCTAGGTATGAATTCGCAAATTGTCTTAATGCGTATAAAATAAAAAGGCAGCATATTTGCGTTGCAAAAAATTAGTATCAATAAGTATGAAAGCAAGCATTCCAAAGAAATATAGGCGGATTCCCGCGCCAAAATTTTGTAGTCAATAAACTTATGCAGCGTAAATAATATAGTGTTTATTTGTTTTTAAAAATATAGCGGTACAAGTTTGAGTACTTCGACTTCAACCACTCCGGACCAGTTTCAACTCAGCCCCAAAAACATCCTACTCAAAATGTTTCAATTAACGACCGTATTACAGGTTTCCAGTTATTTATCTCGGCGTTTTAGTTAATTAAAGTGTTTGCATCGACTTCGGACCGGTTTGATTTGATGAAGCGTCCAAAAAATAAAATATAAATAATTTTACCTATTTTTTAAAAACCTTTAGTGACTCAACAAACCGTAACATGGTTTTAAAATTTAGTTTGTTTCTCAGTAATCAGATAGTTTAGATACTAAAAATGATTTAATTCTTAACCCTGTCACTTAACAAAACTCGGAAGTTATAGTATTACTTCAAAATGTAGTTTCAATAATAAGTAGATAGTTAGTTCTTCATATGGCAGTAATAGCAGGTATTATATGTATTTTTAATGAAAAGTAATCTAAACCCATATGGTATAATAAATGGAATTCATATATCTAATATAATATACATATATATATATATATATATATATATATATATATATATATATATATATATATATATATATATATATATATTAAAATTAAAAAAGGTTATATTTACCGCAAGTTGAAGAAGCAATCGAAGAATCAGCTACCGTCGATACTTGCTGTTGGATATAATTATCCCTGGACCGGTTTCGGCATAACGCATCATCAGCAGGCGGGCAACACTCGAGCTCTCAAACTAATAAAGTTAAATCAGTGATTAACTTCTAGTCTCAATGAGCACGACGAGCCCTCTGAAGGTATCTTCAGAGACCTGAAGATTTAATTCTGTAGCAAGTTTTTACTCTCTAGCATAAATACAGTGGGAGCTACGATAATAACAGAAACACACATAACACATACAGACAGACAACTTTGTCAAAACCACTCAGGAGGTCACACCTAGTACGTAAGTACCTAAGTACTTACATAGGTTGTTGAAGCAGCTAGATTAGATGTTTATTTTGATTATTATCTCATAGGTATTTTAGCTTTATTATTATTTAGAAGAGACAGAGTATAGTTTTCTAGCGAGTTTAGTCTGCATTCGCTCACGGTACCGTGCGTTATTGTTTATATCATATGACTCAAACCCGCCTAATACTTTTCTATTAATTAATAATTACTTAATTACCGCCACGCTCGTCATTATATACTAAAATTTCGTTATAATAGCCAAGCTGACTCCTTTCATCTTCCTTTTCACCTCCTACCCAAAATACCAACTCCTTCCTTTTAAATATCGTCCTTTTATAAAGTACGTCAAGATTTCTACAAATGTAAGTAGCATCTTTTATTATATTGCCGCTAAAAATACAGTCCTCTTTATACTCTGCTTTAACATTTTGGTCGCTTCTTGCGGATATTATTTGAACTTATTGTTTATTTTAAAATTCAATTTTATTTCGGGAAAAGTTGTTGGTTTTAGCGAATTTTTAATTGTTGGATGAAAGTTATAGTTCCAGGTTTTAGACTATACGAATCTGGGTACGCTAATACTCTGTCTCTTAACTGCATTGTATTTCTTTATCTGTCCTCTTGGACCCTTAACTATTTTTTAACTATAAACTTTTATTGTTTTCATATAAAAATAAATCTTTATCATTTTTAATATTTTTATCGATTTTATTACTTTAAATTACGCTCTTTTTTACATCAAAACTTTCAACGCTTATAACTCGCGTCAGATACTTCAGATCGCGGAGTTTTTTACACCATTCATTTTGTTTCATTTTGATCTTTTATTTGAATGGTTACTCGCCAAAATCTTAAATTTTGACTTTTGCTTTTTTCGTGACTTGCATTTTAATTTTGAATTTTCATTATTTATTAACATTAATACTTTTTCAATTCTTTCGCTACTAAGATGGGTACTGAAGAAAACAATAAGAAACTTGACGCCAAAATAAGTTTCTATACCAAGAAAAAGGAAAATCTTTTCCTGCGCTTACAAAATACTTTTGATCTTATACCTAAGGTTACAACCGATGTAAAATCGAAAGAAAACTTTCTTATAAGATGTGGCAGTTTAGAATCTACTCGTGCTGAATTTAACACCATTATTGACACCATTAATGAGCTTAACTTAGAATATGTACCGATGAAAACTTTAGATTTTCAGCCGCTTAATTCTTTTGATGAGATCTATTGTGCTATAATAAAATGTAAAGACGATTTATTACGTAAATCTCACTCCTCTCAGCCTAACAATGAAAGTTGCTCATCCAATAGTAATAATTCTCAAAAAACTTTACAATTCCGCTATCCTAAGTTAGAACTTCCGTCGTTTTCTGGTGATCCAAAAGAATGGAACTTATTTTATCAAACTTTTTTAGATTCTGTAGTCAATAATACTGAATTAAATGATTCAGACCGTATCCGCTGCATAGCAGGGAAGCTCTTGATATGATAAGTGGTATATCAGCTCAACCTGCTAATTTTAAATTGATCTGGGATACTTTGGTCGATCGATTTCAAGACCAAAGAGCTCTTGCCTCTTTATACTTAAATAAAATTTTAGATTTTAAATGTTTAAATAAAGAATCTGCGGTTAACTTAGTCCTAAGGATAAAGGACAGGACTTCGCTCCGGAGCTTTCTTATCTCTTAAATTGTGATACACACATATAGCTCTGTAAACTTCCCGAAACTGTAAACATTTTGAACTCTATTTAAAATCTGTTTTAAAATCAGATTTTTATTGATATTAACGTCACATCTCAAATACCTACTTTTTATAATTTACTCACTTTCATAAAAGATCATGCTAAACTAATATCGAGAACTGACTCTTATGCTGCCAGCCATTCTAATGTTAAAACTTACAAACCCAGTATATCTGGTAGTAAATCATCTCAGTCTTTTGTAGTCAATAAACCATCAAATAGTCATTGTGTTATTTGCTCAAAAGAGCAACATGCAGTTTACTTTTGTCCTCAGTTTAGGCGTCTCTCGCCTAAGGAAAGATATAGTTTAGCAAAAAGTAAAGCGCTTTGCTTATCATGCCTGTCTACTCGGCACGCTACTGCCTCTTGCAAGTCAGAAAATGCTTGCTCACGATGTCACTCTAAATTTCATCATTCACTTTTACATTTTAATAAACCTGACACTTCCGATCAGACTAATAATGTTACTACACTCCGCCTATTCAGAATCAAATAAATCTGAAAACCCGTCTGTTCGATCGGACCCTAATAATGACTCTGGTATTGTTGCTGTGTCTGTTACTTCTTCTTTACCTACCAGCAGTCCTAGTCAAGCTCTAACTACTTACAATACTTCTTCTGTTTTATTATCTACCTCTCAGGTTAGAGTAAAAGATCCTAAATCTGATAAGTGGCACTTGGTGAGATGCTTATTAGATACTGCTTCTCAACCTAACCTTATCACCACTGATTGTTGTAATTATTTACATTTACCCAAACAAAAATTTATTTCTTCAGTCAATGGCATCGGAAATATTTCTAATCCCATCCGATATAAAACTTCATTGACTTTCATGTCAAAATATGATGATACAGAGTATCATATCGAAGCCTATGTTTTAGATACTGCTACTGGTAAATTACCTTCTATACCTAACGATTTTTCTGCTTTTCCTCATCTAAAAGGCATTCCTCTAGCGGATGGGCATACTCCATGTAAAATTAATATCGTATTAAGTGCTTCTATATTTCCTTATCTTTTAACCGCAGGTATTATTGCTGGTCCTCCTAATACACCAGTAGCACTCCAATCCGTGTTAGGATATATTGTTATTGGACATTGCGATTCTAATTCAAATGAAACGCCTAATGTTTTCTGTACTACTGTTGAAGAAAAATCATTGACTGAGTTAGTCTCTAACTTTTGGTCTCTCGAAGACCCCTTCTTCAGATAAGGCTAGTTCCTCACATCTTGATGAATGTGAGGCTATTTATCAAAAAACTTCTTATAGAACCGCAGATGGTCGCTATTCTGTTGCGCTTCCATTTAAATATGACACTTCTTTACTCGGTGATTCTTGGTCTTGTGCCGTTCTAGACTTTTAAACTTAAAAGCAATTAGAGAGGGATCCCGAAAAGAAGAAAATGTACCATGAATTTCTTAAAGATTATGAAGCCCAAGGCCACATGTCTTTGACTGATAGCTCCTTTCTGATGGCTGCTATCTTCCTCACCACTGTGTCTTAAAAACCAGACAGTGTTTCAACTAAATTAAGGGTAGTTTGGAATGCTAGCTCTAGTACTAGCTCTGGTTACTCTTAAATTCATTTACACACTGGCCCTAAATTACATTCTGACTTGTGCAGCATTTTACTACGCTTAAGATTGTTGAAATTGCTATTACCGCCGATCTTAAGCAAATGTTCAGACAAATTTGGGTACACCCTGAACACCGCAAATATCAGAAAATTTTATGGCGGTTCAGTCCTGATAGTGAAATATGTTCATATGAATTAAACACTGTAACTTTTGGCGTGCGCCCCTCTCCATATCTTGCGATACGCACTGTTCAGCGAGTTGCTGATGATTCTGCTGAACAATATCCTATAGCAGCTGCTGTTGCTAAACGTGACTTTTTCGTTGATGATCTGGGTACCTCAGTTTCTTCAGCAGAAGAAGCTTTTGAACTTTACCAAACAATTAGTTGATATGTTTCACCAAGCAGGGTTTGAACTCGTTAAATGGGGTACGAATTCTTCTGAGCTTGCTGCTTTAATACCAACGGAAAAGCAATTATCATTTCATTTAAATTTTAACCCAGACGATACGATAAAAATATTGGGGCTACAGTGGTCTGCTAAACTGATGTATTTTGTTTTCATGTAAAAATTCCCGATTTAGACTGTACTAAGCGTCATATGCTTTCACTCTTGGGTCGAATATTTGATCCTACTGGCTTTGTTAGCCCTATCACTGTCGTTGCTAAAATAATTATTAGAGAGATGTGGGATTTAAATCTTGGTTGGGATGACATACCTGCTGAGTCATCTAATATTGTTTCTAGATGGAACACTTTTGTTAAGCAGTTACCCCTTCTTGAGACTTTGCAATTTAAAAGACATCTTGGGACTTATCCTAATTTACCTGCCGATCTTGTAGGTTTTTGTGACGCCTCTGCCCTAGCGTATGGGGCAGTTGTTTACGTTCGAACTGGGATCACTCATCTACTAGTTGTGTTCTTCTTACCTCTAAATCTCGTCTCACACCTAAGAAGGGATCCATAACGATACCTCGTTTGGAGTTGTGTTCTGCTGAGTTACTAGCAAGACTTCTTCGTTATGTTATTGACTCATATTCAAATAAATTTACATTTCGTAATATTTATGCTTTTTCTGACTCATCCGTGGCTCTCCATTGGATTAACTCTTCTCCATCTAAGTGGAATATTTTTGTATCGCGTCGTATAACCCACATCCAAGAATTGCTTCCTGATGTTATTTGGCGACATGTACGTGGTGCTGAGAACCCGGCAGATTGCCTTAGCCGTGGTCTCCTCCCCAAAGCGTTTATAAAATTTGATTTATGGTTTAATGGTCCACCTTGGTTACTTCAAGATGAATCTGAATGGCCGTCTTTAGCTTTTTTGCCTAATAATCACGATTTAGATTTAGAAACACGAAAAGTCGCTTGCGTCTCCAGTACTCCCGACGAGAGAGAAACTAACGCTATTAGAGCATTAATTGATGCTTCATCTGATTATAAAAAACTACTTCGTATCGTTTCTTATATTTTACGTCTAAGGAAAACTCCAAATTTCTACAAATCAACAGAAACTATAAGTGCCTTTGAATATAAATATTCCGAAACTGTTTTAGCTCGTTTTATTCAACAAGAACACTTTTCCCAAGAAATTAACGATTTAAATAATTCGAAACCTGTTCATTCTAACCTTAAACAGTTATTTCCTTATCTCGACGGAGGTCTTTTACGCGTTGGAGGTCGACTTTCTAATGCTAATTTACCTTTTGACCACAAACATCCACTGATTTTGCCTAAACAAGATCCTTTCGTCGATTTACTGATTTTACATACCCACGAGACTAATCTACATACTGGAGCATCTTTAGTCCACAGCTTATTGCGACGCAGGTTTTGGATAGTAGGGGGAAGAAATCGTATTCGCACCCTATTAAGGAAATGTAATGTTTGTTTTCGCCTTCACCCAAAACCTATTTACCCTGTTATGGGAGATTTACCTTCTCCGCGAGTTAAACCGAGCAAGGCATTTCTACACACTGGTGTAGATTACGCCGGACCATTTAATATCACTATCTCACGTCGTAGAGGTGCTCAATCTCAGAAGGCATATATTTGTTTGTTTGTATGTCTCTCTACGAAGGCTTTACATATAGAATTAGCATCAGACTTATCAACTAACGCTTTCTTAAACTGTATGAAACGATTTATTTCCCGCAGAGGTCCTGTCCGGGCATTTTACTCTGATGCAGGCACTAATTTTATTGGAGCTAGATCATACTTAAATAAAGTTTATCGTTTACTGAAATCCGATGACTATAAAGAAAAAGTACCGGGTTATGTTGCTTCCAAAATATTGCCTGGAATTTTAATCCACCCTCATCGCCTCATTTTGGAGGGCTATGGGAAAGCAATGTTAAGTCTGTTAAAACTCACCTATTTAAAGTCATAGGTCAACAAGTTCTATCCTATGAAGAGTTTTATACTCTTCTTGTTCAAATAGAGGGTCTTTTGAATTCGCGACCTCTCTGTGTCAAGACTAGTGATCCTCTAGAGCCTGAAGCTCTTACTCCATCACATTTTTTATGTCAAATGCCTCTTGAGTGTGATCGTTTACCTGCACCAGATCTCACCGACGTTCCTGTTAATCGTTTGACACGATTTCAGCTCCTTGACCAGTTACTGCAAAGCTACTGGAAAAGGTGGCGCTTGGAGTATCTCCACACTCTCCAAGTTAGACAAAAATGGAATACTGAAACTCAACCAGTTAAACCTGGAGTTATTGTCATAGTAATGAAAGACAATGCTCCTCCTTTGTCTTGGCCAATAGGTGTCATAGATAGTGTCCATGCTGGTGAAGATGGCAGGATACGTGTTGCAACTGTTCGTATAGGCACTTCTTTCTACAAGCGCCCTGTTGTCAAACTGTGTCCCTTGCCTAATCAGTAACATTTTTTCACTTATTGTTTAGAAGATTTCTTTCTTTTTCTAGTCTTTATTTTTGTTACGTTACTTCATTTCTTTTGTAACTTCTCGCAGATAAGTAGAGGTTTCTTTTATCCTTTCATTTTTTTGAGGATTTGTTCTCTTGGTTCTTCTATTTAATTTTTTCGCCCAGAAGATTTTTTTTTTTTTTTTTGGTTCATACTTTTCCTGGACTTACTACTTTTTCAGGACTTCGTCCAGCCGGGGGGAGTATGTTGAAGCAGCTAGATTAGATGTTTATTTTGATTATTATCTTTTAGGTATTTTAGCTTTATTATTATTTAGAAGAGACAGAGTATAGTTTATTCTAGCGAGTTAGTCTGCATTCGCTCACGGTACGTGCGTTATTGTTTATATCATATGACTCAAACCCGCCTTATACTTTTCTATTAATTAATTAATTACTTAATTACCGCCACGCTCGTCATTATATACTTAAATTTCGTTATAATAGCCAAGCTGACTCCTTTCATCTTCCTTTTCACCTCCTACCCAAAATACCAACTCCTTCCTTTTAAATATCGTCTTTTTATTAAGTACGTCAAGATTTCTACAAATGTAAGTAGCATCTTTTATTATATTACCGCTAAAAATACAGTCCTCTTTATACTCTGCTTTATCACCAATTTTGGTTTTGTTTTTATCAAAATGCATCCTTCATTATGATTGTTTTCGGTTTACATTATTTATCATTTAATAATAATGTTTAATTAATAAAACAATACAAGATTTATGAATAAAATCCATTAAATCAATAAATATTAAATAAAATCAACTTCCTTCTATTGGAGCCTTTAATCATCATCACTCCTCTGTTATAGAATGACACACAGCTAAAACCAGTTGACAGCGCGGGAGGTTAGTCCTAGATGTTAAACCACGCCCTCAATTTCAAATTTCAGGCCAACCCTATTGGTTCCTCAAAACTATTTTCCCACGCTGTCAACTGATTTCACCCGTTGAACTATAACAACAAACAGTGCTCCCCTTTAGCCAAATTTGATTTGTGAATAAAACAAAATAAAAGTATCTATTAAATCAAATTTACAATGAATATTGCTGCTTTATAGGCAAGCCTGTTAAAGTTCACACGCAAGGTAACATTCTCCGTTTCTATTGATTATTGTTTATACATTATTATCATATTTTGTTACAACTTAGAACCTAACTATTGACATCTTCCGCTGAGGTACTCGCAGGAGTAATCCTTGATTCCTGAGTGAATAATTATTTGATAACTTTTTTGACTGATTACAATTAAATAAGATTATCAAGCTTTGGGTGATAAAAATGAATTATTTGACAAGTAAATTTTCACAAGTAAAAAACAAACTCCCAAATACTGAACTAATCCCATTTCCTTATCTCATCTTTGATATTTCGAGTGCCAGCCACAGATGCGGTTAGCACTAGACATTTTTGTCATATATCCACACATCCATCCATACTAGGTGAAACTTAACATATGCACCAACATTATATACTTATGCACCAACCATTACAAACAGTTATGATAAGTTGACAGCGGTGGAAAAATATTATTGAGCAACCAATGAAGTTTGCCTGATATGATGGGCGTGGTTTAACATCCAAGACTAACCTCATTGGCTCCCTTGCATTATTTTCCCATGCTGTCAACTGATAATAACCGAGTGTTCTATAAATTCCGAGTGTACTATAAATCACTTTATTCTGGGTAATTTTTTACCAAGATTCTATTAAACATACATCACAATTTTACAAAAGAAATACTTGTTTCTTGTTGTTCTAAGAAAAAATTTATTATGAGTGTCAAAGAATATCATGATG
>JACMZG010001893.1:35287875-35340891 GCA_018340805.1 Microvelia longipes | reverse complement strand
TAGGGATCCTTTTCCAGTCTAGGTGTCCCTCAATTTTATAATACATTGAAAGGTGTCATCTAATCTGGAAAGAGGCTATAGGTATCCTTTTCCATGTGACCATACCTCACAGAACCCTGGACCCTTATCAGATTTCTTCCCTATGTCCACTCACACCATTATTTTGTTGCCTCCCACCACTGTCCAACGACATCTTTACAACATTTTTTCACTCATCTTGTCTTGGCCTTCATCTATCCTCTTATAATTATTATTTTATTATTAAGCACATCAAAATGGCTTGGCTTGGTTGGTGAGCATGATCCTTTTTTTTAAATTGTACTCATTAGTTACACAATGGTAGCGAGCGTGGTTTCACTAATTTAAATTTTGTTAATTCAATTTGAATATAATTAAATATTTTAAATTAATATTGAAAGTAAAATTTAAAATTAATTTAAAATAATTAATAAATTTTCACCCGTTTTTCACGTGTGAAGCGTGGCATCTATATTTTTTTGAGTTTAAATTAAAGCTTACTTTAAATTTTTTTTGATAAATTTACCATGCTTTTATTTAAATTTTATTATCTAGTAAAAAAATAAATTTGTTTTCTTTCTGAAATTAACGATGAAATTTTTTTTTTTAAATGAAGTTACCCCTAAGCCATTTTGATAGTGTATAGATATTTAAAATTATTTTACTTATTTATTACTATTTATTTTCTTATTATCATATTATATATTTTTATTATTCTATATAATTTAACGTTTAATATATATCTTTATTATATTCAAAATTACTCGCATTTACTATATATATGTCAAATATTTATTCAAATGATTGTCAAGCACGGCTCGCCGTATGTAGGTTTTTCTTTCTCCAAATGGGAGGGAAACGTGGCATCCGCGACCGATAATCGGGCAACCTTACTCTACACAGCAAGTATCTCAGGGAGTATTCAAAATTTATATATATTTTTTTTAAAATAATTTTTTTCGTTGGTATAAATATTATATTTAAATAATTTTATGTATGTAACATTAAATGTATCAGCATAATTGGTTCTGCTTGATTATTTTCTGTTTCTTGTATTTAATCAAACATTAAATTATATATGGTATATATAAAGGAAATGCGCATAATTATCCAGTTGGTTGTACAAAATATGCCTCTAAAATAGATGTACACACTATTTATTTGCACTAGTTTAAAGCTAGTTATACTTATCTTTAAAGCTGTCAAGTTATCTTTTAAAGGTTTGGCGCATTTCTTTGAAAAATACAGACAAATGAGTTTACGAGCAGTGCTTGACAATTTAATAAACTGCTTAGGTTCTTAAAGCATGAACCGGAACCACGCAATGGGCATGGTTTTGCATAAGCAGAAATGGGTTGTTTAGACGGAAACACGCATTCTATGAAAATTCGCCCGACAGCGGACACAGCGCCGGAATTATTTATTTGAGTTTGTAAAATATATAATGTAAAAAGCACGGAAACACGCATACCAAAGGAAATTCGCCCGACAATGCGGACCACGCGCCAGAATTATTTTTAGTTGTAACTTATTAGGTATAAAAAACAATAAAAAATATGTGCCTACTAGGATTTGAACCAGGTACTCTGGGTTTGAGTGCACGCATCCAAAGGAAATTCGCCCGACATGCGGACCACGCGCCAGAATTATTTTCTAGTTGTAAACTTAAAATTAAGTAAAAAAAACGATAACAAAATTATTGACCTTCCAGGATCGAACCCAGGTACCCTGAGTTTAAGTGGTCGTTATTGACTCCGGACCACTGGTATTCACTCAGAGGCCCAAAAAACATAGAAAACGACACCCTACCTCGAAATTTAATTTTCAAACGACCGTAATTTGGTTTTTTATATTTTTGTGGTTTTTCGACTTTTTGGTAACTTTAAGTGGTCGTATCGACTTTCGGACCGGGTTTCAGTCGATTCAGCGTCTCAAAAACATAAATATTGACATTTAAGGTCTCATATTATATATCTATATATATATATATATTATATATATATATATATATATATATATATATATATATAATCATAAACGAAATGGGAAATTATTGATTGTCATAATATAGCAACGTCAATATATATGAATTTTATATTATATATATATATATTATATATTATATATATATATATATATATATATATATATAAAAGTCTCGCGAAAATTTTTTTTCGTCATAAGGGACCTCTGAAAACGGATTTGTGTCGTGGTCCGAGGTTCGAATTCCGCCATGACGCCTATCCCATAGGCGAATTTTTTCAAAGGAAATTTGCTAAAAGAAAATGGTCTATTCTTTATTATCATTACCCAAAGAACAAGCACTGATTTTAAGTTTAAATAAAAATGACGCCTATGAACAGTGTATTGAATTCGGCATTCCCGCCCATAAAGGACAAACTGTCGAAATATACAGGAAGCTTTTGAGAAATTTTTTGACAAAAAGCGATAGCGAACTTATTAAATCACCCAATGAAACAGATATTTCAATTATTAATAATCCCAATATTACTCATAGAAAAAAACATCCAGTTGCGAGTTGCAGTTCTACGGTGCAAGGCGAAAACGCACAATCTTCATTATTATCAAGAAATACCCCCCAATTTTGAAAACACTTTGTTAAATACCAGTAATATTGATAACATCATAACCTTAGATAATCAACATTTATCTCCATTTTCAAACTTAAATAATCAAGCAAAATCTGTTACTGAACCACAAACAATTTTATAAGCAACACACCGACACACAGCCACATGAACACTAAAAATCAAAATACACTTCTTCAACAAGTAGCTAACAGTGAACTCACTCAATGTAATACACAAAATTTGCCGAATTCAAGTGAAAATACAGTAAATGATTGCGAAAATTTAATGACTAACATGCATCAAAATGTTAGTCTAAGTACAAATCCTAGTGAAAATCAAAACGTAAATTCCAACCAAACGGAACCCTGTGACGCAACTTTGTGCGAACAACAATTAGTAATGTCTAATTCACCTAATAATTTTATACCTTATCAAAAACCGAGTGCATCAGTTAATGCATCAAATAACACTATGCCTTATTTACGACAAAGTTCTATAAATAATAATAATCACGGAAACTATTGTAGACAATTAAATCAAAATTCACATAGTATCTATAACAGTCAATTACAAAATTTTTCTTTAACTAATTTACCATGTTATGATAACCCGAATTCTCTGAATAATTCTAATTCTAATTTTCAACAGACTTTTATTCCTAATTTGCAATATAACTCTTTTGCTAATTGTCGTCAAAATTTAACTCCTAGTTTGCAACCACAATATAATACTAATGTGACCCACAGTGTCCAAAATGAGCCGAGTAATTATAACCAAAATTTACCGCAAAATTCCACCTTAAACTATCAGCAAAATAACAATCAATCAAATTTTCATCCAAGCGTTCAGCAAAATACCAATCCGTTTCAAGAATATATAACTGATAGTAATTTAAGAAATGTATATTTAAGCCCTTCTAGCAAACCTACCAAATTTTCAACAAAGCAACTCGAACGCCCATCTAAATTTAAATATGAATTATATCTCAAAAGAAAATTATAAAATTGTGGATGACTGTGTAAATAAATTAGCAATATGCTCAGGTCAGGACCCAGAAAAATTAATCACGTTTCTGATTCAGGTAACCGAAATTATTAATTTAAATTTAATACCGGACACATCAGTAATACGCAAAGTAATTCCTTATACTTCGTCAAATCTACGTACTTTATGGTCACAATGCATTCAATTAAATTTAAATTGGAGCAGTCTTATTAAATTCATTAAAAACGATTTGTTTCCCCCGAGAACCGTTAGAAACTTAAAATCCGAGTTAATTTATAGAATTCAAAGACCAAATGAAACTATGATAGATTTCGTAAAAGATATAAAAGATAAACTTAAAATACTTGAACCCGAAATTCTAGAAAAAGAAGTAATCAGTATAATTATGCAAAATATAAATCCACAAACTAGGAGAGCCTTGTCGAGCCACCCTCTACCAAGTGATTTTGGTGAACTTTATCAAACTGCTAAACAAGCAGAAGAAAACATTAAAACTGAAAAGGATTATTACTTAAAGTATAGTAAACATGCTCAAAATAATAGTAGCAGAAAGTATCAAACATATTTCAATGCTAATCATAACAACAACCCCACAATTATAACCAAAGTACACAACCAAATTATAACGCTTATAGCAACATACGACAAGCCCACAATTATAAAAATACACAACCACATTATACGCTTTAGCAAACACAACAATCATATAATTATAATCAAAATACACAACCAAATTATAACGCTTATAGCAACACACAACAACCATATAATTATAATCATAATACATGAAGAAGTTATAACGCGCAAAGAAACACACAACACAATTATAATTCAAGAACACAAAACAATATTAACCTGAAATAAAAATAAAATATTAATAATATAATTATAATATAATATAATATATGAATATTTTTAATATTATTCTCTTATTTAAAAGAGTAATTAAAATCTGTCTAAAAAGAAATATTAGATACTCATCAGACCCTTAATTTTTAAGGAATTTAAAGTAATAACTTGCTAAAAAATTTACAACTACAAACAAATATTATTTTTTAAAGAAATTATTTATATGTAAATGTAGTTAACCATACATACCATACAGAAGATCTGAGAAATAAAATTGAAGACCGACTTGTAGAACAGCTGCAGGTCTAATCATGCTAGTATTACAGCAACCAGACTATACAATAGACTACCTTCAAAAATAATTAATACCATTCCCTACAAAACTTTTAAAATAAACTAAAAAAATACTTAAAAAACTAACGACATTTCACTATAACACGGATAAATCTTTTCTTTTCGGGTAAAACTGAGAGTGGGATATCTTTGCTAAATCAAATACTTTTTAAAATAATAAATACACAATTATCTACATTATAAAATCATAATTAATTCAGTAATAATAAATAACCAAAAAAAAAAAAATAATGAAAATAACATCTTTTTCTTCTTCTTCTTTCTTATTTTTTGTCTTTAACTTAATACGTTCGACATTACTCACTGTTTGTTTAAACCATCTTTTATTTTATGGTTTTATTTTTTTTTTATTTTATTTTTTTTTTTTTTTTTTTTGGAGCCATAGGACCTCTTCTTTTTAGTATTTTACAATGTGAAATACGACTATCTGGTGGTAGAACAAATTAAAATAATTATGATAATATATATTCCCATGGCTACATCTGTAATAAAATAAAGTATAGATCATGATAATTCACACAACATACTTTTGCAAATATAAAATAAGATATTATTTTAAGGTAAAAATGTTTATATTAAATTAAATGTTAATATTTTTATATTGTATTTGAGACAAATAAATAAAAGAAAAAATAAATAAATAAATAAATATAATAATAATAAAATAAAATAATAATAATATAATAATTCTTACTTTTCAATATCACAACAATAACCTAATTCGTCTTACTGTACTCTTCTTTTTCTTGATAGTTAGTTAGTCTATTTTATTTAATTTATTTAAGATAAAAAAATAATAATTATAATAGGTATATTAAATAGATAATATTTATTAAGTTTAAATAGAAAATATAAACAATTAATGTTAACAATAACAAGGCAACTTCGACTCAGTGCCGCACACAAGCATTTGCTCATGCGGATATACATATACATGTTTTTGTTTTAGTATTTGCATGTTAAAATTATTTTTTTTTTTCTAAAAAAAAATGTTTTTTATTGTATGCTTGTATGCTTTAATTTTTTTTTTATGTATGTATAAATATTAAATAAATTAATAAATAAAACAGTAACATAGTTAACCAAAGTATAACACACAATATCAAGAAAAAATTATAATATGCAACAAAACCTTAGATTAAGGGTCAAAGCAATAACGCTCAAGCAAATTATAATCAGAGGCAAACCAATAGTCGAAATCAGAGCAATACTAGTGGTAATATTTCAAATGAGTGTGCATCTCCAACCAATTATCTTCTAACCACAACGTAACCAATCTTTAAACTATTAAAAGGTCGATTAAGGGTAGTAATCGACCTACTCTGTCAATTTACCCTCCACTTTTTTAAATGTTAAAAAACTTCAGTCAAAACTGATTACAACAGAACTTTTATTTTGATTTAAAGTGTAATGATATAAATTTCATGGGAATACTTGACACCGGCTCGACAATGCTTAGTGTCAAATGCAGTTGCTGAACAATTATGCCAAACTCGAAAAGTCATTTAAAGCGCATACCTATAAATAATCGTTATTTTGGCAGACGGGTCTTTTATGGAGCTTAAAGAAAATTAATATACATTTAAGATTGATAGGTTTCATGGAATTTTCCATTTTATGTCGGCCAATACCCAGTGGACTTTATCCTTGGCGCGATTTATTCACCACTCAGGTGTAATATTAACGGTTTAAATCATACAATTACTTTTAATTTTGATAAAAATACTTTATATTATTTAAACGGGCAAAATCAACCTGCAAATCTAGTTCAAAATTTATCATGTTTTTCTTCACTACCAGGAAAATCTAACAATATTTAAAACTGAATTTTCATCGGACCTGATACTGATAGTAAGTGTAGAAATGGTCAATAAAGTTGATTATATCCCACTTATCAGAGTCAAATAAATTAAAATTTAAAGAAATTATAGAGAAGTATTCTGGTGTAATAACACATAAAATCGGAGAAAGAACGATTTAATAGAATTGATATTGAACTTACCGATTATTCTCCTATAAAAGGAAAAGTTTATCACTTATCTCCTCCGCGTCTTCAAGGGTTAAAGAAAATTATTAACGAATTATTAGAACAAGGTGTTATTAGACCGTCTACGTCAGATATTTCATCACCATGCTTTGTCATACCGAAAAGAGATAGCTCTAAGTATAGGTTAATTTCCGATTTCCGAGTTGTCAACCAAAGAGTCGTCCAACAAAATATACCTGTCACAGCTTTGGATACCGCTTTCCAATATTTAGGTGCCGCAAAATATATTTCAACTATTGACCTATCTAGTGCCTATTATCAGGTTAAGTTAACTGAGCGGTCGAAAAAAATCACAGCATTCACTTGTCCTTTAGGTTTGTTTGAATATCAAGTTTTACCCCAGGGGTGGGTTATGTCAGCCCAAATGCTAACCAAACTTATTGATATTATTTTTCACGATATAAAGTTTAACGGTCTGTTTGCATATTTTGATGATTTAATTTTATATACACAAACTATAGAAGAACATTTAAAGCTATTAGAAATTGTGTTAAGTAGACTTAAAAAAGCTGGTTTAACAGTTAATCCAAAAACTTAAAATTTGTCACCAAAAAAATTGAAATTCTTGGTCATGTATTGATATCGGTAAAATAGTATAAATTTAGATAGAATTAAACCGATTTGCGATTTCCTGACTCCCAAAAATATTAAGCAATTATCTAGATTTTTGGGTATGGCCAATTTTTATGCTAAATTTCAAAACAATTTCAGTGAAATTGCCGCCCCTCTTTACAATCTGAAAAAGAAAAACGTTGAATTTGTTTGGACGGAAATCGAACAGAGAGCTTTTGAACAGATAAAAAATAATTTAATTTCTTCACCAGTTTTAAAACTGCCTAATTTTTCTAACCCTTTCATTTTGTCAACTGATGCGTCGGGCTCTGGTTTAGCAGCAGTGCTAAGTCAAGAGGATGAATTTGGTAATAGATTTCCTGTTTATTATGCATCTAGAATATTATCTAAGCACGAGAAAAATAAATCAATATTTGAATTAGAAGCATTAGCGATTCATTTTGGTATAACTAAATTCCGTGAGTATTTAGAACACCAATCTTTCTTACTCGAAACCGACAACTCGGCTCTCGCATACATTTTAAAAGGCGCTCGTCTCAACCCTAAACTTGCTAGGTGGAGCGCTCAACTAAATAGCTTGAAATTTACTACAAAGCATGTCAGGTCGCATGGAAAATGTTACAGCTGACTGTCTGTCACGTATGTTTGAACTTACTAATGAAAATACAAATCCTGAAAGATCAAAACCTGATTGTCAGAATTTCTATTCAGCGGATCAACATGATCACGCGCAAACTTTAATATTGTGGGAAATTCCACAAGTATTTACTGATATTAGTTCTCACCAGAAAGATGACCCTGATATTCAAGATATTAAAAATAATCTTCAACAACCTATTAATAAAAATTATTTTATTCGGTCTAATGTCTTAGTTTATAAAGCTGAAAATCAAAATAAATTTAGAATTTATGTACCTAAAAATTTAGTATCTGCAATATTTAAATATTACCATTGTTCTCCCCTAGGAAATCATCAAGGAATTCAGAAAACTATTAATAAAATATCGCAAAAGTTTTTTTGGCCAAATTTAAAACAGAATATAACTAGATTAGTTAAGGAATGCCATCAATGTCAAATTTCTAAACAGAGCAGAAACACGAAGTTAGGATTTATGTCATCGGATCCGCCCCTGTTTCCTTTTGATAGAGTTTTTATAGATTACATAGGCCCTTTACCCACTTCAAGTAATGGAAACAAATATATTTTAAATATGGTCGACGGTTTCTCTAAATTTAGTATATTCATTCCAACGCGTAATATGTCTTCCAAAACAACAGTGAGACACATAGAAAAATCATTAATTACTATATTCGGGTCCCCTAAACACATAATAACAGATCAAGCTAAAAACTTTACGTCACAAGAATTTAAAAACATGTGCTCAGCGCAAGGCATAAAGCATGTTTTATTAAGTAAAAATCACCCCCAACCTAATCACGCCGACGCTAAACAACAAATAAAAATCGCACTCCGGATATTTCATAGTCAAAATCATACCATTGGGATTTTATGCTTCTATTTTCCAACGAAATTTTAATGCGTTCGTTGCACCTTGCTACAAAATGTCGCCAAATCTATTATTTATTTCGCTATAATCCTGGCGATCCGTTGAACTTAAATGGAATTAGTTCTTTACTTGGAACAGATCCCAACGCCCGAACGCATGAAATTTGGGAAAAAAGCAATCAATAATTTAAACAAGCTCAAACAAAGAGCTCGTCAAATAATAAAAATAGAATTGATAACTCGTTTAAATAGGTCAATTAGTCCTTCTTCAAAAACATTCTTTGAGTAGCAAAGCTAAGAAAATTAGTAAAAAACTTAATCCTATTTACAAAGGCCATATTGTATTAGAAATTTCTCTACTCCCGTGACTGCTCAGGTTGTCTTTTCCTATTCTTACAAATTTGTGGAATCAGCATATTTCTCATTAAAACTATTTACTCCAGTAATACACTTAAGTTTATAAAGTGGATGGGTTCGCCAGACCAAAGCCATGTGTGATATTATGTATTTAAATTTTTTTTGTTGTGGTCGTCTAAAATTATTGTTTTGTCTTTACTTATGTTGCCGCCATAAAATAAAAGGTAATATAAAAGTAAGTAAATAAATTTATAATTTAAAATGATAATTGTCATGACCTATTAAGCTTTCGTTCATGTCAATTCCAGCTTGAATATTTTGAATTCTTTTTAAACTTTTTTTTCGTTAATTAATTATAAGAAGCCAAGACAAGCAGTTTTCTCGTTCTCAAGAGTAAAAATATTTATTGTTAAGGAAAATTAGACACCTTCTAAAGTAATTTGTTTTGAACATTTTTTAAAAAATTCTAGTGTTAGTCTATTAATTTTAAGAAAAAATTAATTTTGTTAAGAAAGGAATTCTAAGAATTCGACAGCCCTTGTTTTAATCTACACCTGTTTAGGCTTCTAAATTTCTTTATTTGTGCCCTTGATGCCTTAGGTTTAAATTTTATTTAGATTTAGGTATAGGATCAGATAGGCCTTCATATTTATAGAGTCTCCCGTTAGATCTCTGCATAGAATTAATTACAAAGCAGAATGGTTGGGTAACTGGGCGTTGCAACACCTGTTGCAGGTTATGAAAGTTTTGTTCATATATACCTCACGAGGAGTATGTGCACGTTTGCGGTTGTTGTAATTTATAATTATTTTACATTCAAGTAAGTAACTGTTTCGGACATTTTCTATTAACCTCAAGTCATTCTATCATATTAGTGTGTCGGAATGAACACTGGCGAGTATGAGTAGGAATCTGGTCTTACTCTACCCCTCACCTCATCACGTCTTTCATCAGGTGATATTATTTATTTGATGCATCTACCCTACTACAAGGCATCTTTTACCTCTTCTAATCTGTCTGCTGATATCAGGTTAAAGCAGATATAAATCTCCTGTTAACTGCGTACGTCACTTCTACTATGCTCCAGGTACCGCTCTACAGGTACTCGTCACTCTACGCCTCTTCTCTTCTTCAGTTAGGCTATATACTTTCTACGTCACTAGGGCAATTATCCTAGAAGCCAGTTTGGCTCATTTCGCTAGTCATTAGTTATTAAGAAACCCTAGTCAGAATAGGTTACACTTGCTACCTTTACTATTAAGCATACCTAGATACATAACAAAACCTTATATTTTTTCATATGTTTGTATTTACTTAGCTCAAGTTAGTTAACTCATTTCATTGTAAATTCGTTTATGTCTATAGCTTTAAAATTACTATCCTACTCAATCCACCATCTAATACAGTCCTCTCTACACCTTTCTGGTTCCTTTCCAGGCTCTTTCAACGTTCAGTAGCCTAGCCAGGCATGTAAGCCTCTAGGCCTGAACAAATGGTCCTCGCGAGCCGGATGTTTATAGTGGTCCTCGCAAGTTATTCAAATAGTCCTTGTGAGCATCAGATATTTTCCTTGTTTCCTGGCCACCCTATTATCTTATATTCCTAGGCCAAAGTATCCTTTCTGGATCGAGTAGCTATAGAATCTGTTTTAAGTTGTGCTAGGAAGTAATTTATTTCAATATCGGGTGTATGTCTTAATTTCTATTCTGTTTTAAACCACATTGTTTGTAAATTTATTATTTGTACCTGATTCATTTAGTTCTTAAGTCATTTATGTACCTGTAGTTTAAGTCTATAAGTTATTTTATTCAATCTAGTTACCATTTGGTTATCGTTACCCTTTTTGATTTAAATAGATTAATTTTTATTTTTCTTGTTTGTCTAAGACAGTCTGTGATCATTCTATTAGTTTATTTATGTACTTGACTGTCCCTTAATTTATTGATTGAAGTTTACTCATTTCTTGATACTTCATCATCGTTCATTATTTAAGAGTAACGATAACTTTATTCACTTTTATTAGTATATTATTGTTTATGACAATGTTCATATTTATCTTGTTTTATAACAATGTTTTCTTTATAAATTTCGATAACCTTTTATCTTCTCAACCCAGCTTCACTCATAATGAAGTGAAGGGTTAGTATAACCTGCTGGTTTAGTATTATAATCTATTTCAAAAGCTATTTCTTAGCTATGTTATTATAACAATTTTTTGTTGTTGGTTATTTAGATTATTACTTATCATTATCACTTTTCGCTATTTCTTAGCTGGTGATATTTATTGGTTTTATTTATTATTATAATGCACTCCTTTTAAGGTTATCTATTTCTTAGCTTTATATGCCATGCATTTTATTTTGTTTTTCTATTTTATTTATTAGTTCAATTAATTATCTTTGATTAAGTATTTATTTATAGAGAGTGGTTGTTCCTTTCAAGTACCTTCCTAGTTATTTATTTATTTTATATTTTGCTTTCAGGTTAATTATGAGGTTCTGTCTTGGTCGTACTCTAGTTTATCTAAGTACTTTATTTCTATTGTGGGATGTAGTCCTCAGCTACAGTACACAGACTCCTAGAACTGAGGCTCTCTAGGTTGTTTTGTGCCCACAGTATCTTTCTACTGGGACCCTTACCTGATTATATGTATGCGAGGTTTAGTTTATGGAGTGTGTATATGATTGAGTATATAGTGGGTAAGTGCTAGCCCCTTGCATATCGTTGCATCTCAGAGTATGTTGTTAACTACTCTCCGCATCTTTGTGTTCTAACGGGTGTCGTGCAGCGAAGTAGCCTTTTCACCTTTTCTAGGCGGGCTACTGGCCAATATGTTTTCCATTTGCCTTTTCTAGGTTACCTCTTTTTTCCCAGGTGTCCTACTTCTCCTAAACCGCTCTTTCTGAGAGAGGAGATGCAAAGTGTAGGTATTTGACTGATTGCAATAAGTTTGGTTTGACATCTTATGTAATATTCTATTTCTTTTCTTATTTATTCTTTAGGTTTTCTATATTTATTCTTATTTTTCTTTATCTGTGCGCAGCTTTCCGTTAGCACATCCCTGAAAGTCAAAATTATTATTTACTTTACTCTCCTACCTTCCTCCTGAAGCGCTCTTTCTGAGAAGAGGGAGGTTTAAGCGTAGGCAGATATACTCTTAATTATTTCTAATAAATTATTGTTATTTATTTTGTTCTTCTACTATCCTCCTGAAGCGCTCTTTCTGAGAAGAGGGATGTGTATGTAGACAGACATAATTATTTATATTTTATTGAATATTTATATTGATTTTCCTTTATCCATTTACTCCTTTCTCCTACTATTCTCCTGAAGCGCTCTTTCTGAGAAGAGGGAGATGTAGTGTAGGCAGATATAATTATTTATTTTTCATTATATATTGCTTTCTATTTTACCTGGTCTACTCCTATTTCTCATTTTCCTACTCACCCTTTCTGGGCTCAGAGATCTCAGGGTAGCCGGGGCTCTAGTTCAGGTTACTTATCTTATGTACCTTACCTTTATTTGAAACCATTCTCCTAATCTAGTCATTGTTTTGATTTGTTATGTACCTACTTTCTGTATTTGTTTTCTTCGTTGTGCAATCGATTTTATTTATTTTCAATTAATTAATTATTATTTTATACCAAAGATTTAGAGTATTTGTTTAGTCTTTGTATGAATTTTATTTATTAATTTGTTTTATTTACCTGTAATGATTTAGTTATTATATATAAGTGTCTTGCTAATGACTTTATTTATTCAGGCTTTATTTTATTTGAATGTTGGTGTCTAATGCTATTAATTTGAGTTTGCCTTTTGCACTCAGTCTTGATTTATAAATTATTTTAAAGCTTAATTAGGATTAATTTGATTTCCTGTTATTTTCAAGTTTACTACTTTACCTTATTTTCTGGAGTCATTAGCCTGTTCTTAGTGCATGTTGTCCCTGAACATTTAGAAACATTAGCTTCAAATCTTTTATTTAATATTTTGTCCACTTTGTATCTTTGGTATAAGATCAGTTTTAATGTATATTATCTAATGAATATAAATTTATGTTATAATGTACATATTTTGTTTTTATGTTGTTACTTATCCATTATTATTATTTCTGTTATGTTCATGTTAATCTAAGTGGATTTACATTCCTGAATTTATTTATTAGCCCTTATGGCATTTAACAATTTTAGAATTTTAATTTTAAATTGATTTTTATTTTGATCTCCTTATCTAAAAGTAGTTTAAATAAAGTATTCACATTTCTTTAAATTGTTAACAACCTTTTGGTTCTTCATTTATTTTCTTTGTTTTTAGTCACTACTTTCATTATATTTACTACTTATTATAACTACTTTTTTTATTTATTTTACATTAATTTAATTGTGCCTTTATAAAATTCAGGTATGCAAACCACCCTTACACTTATGTACTGCAGATGTCAGTTTTGACTGACAGGTATAACTTTGTGTTAGCCATATAATTAATTATTTTATATTTCTTAGCTTTAATTATTAATTTGATCAGCTTATCTGAACTGTTTCAAATATTTATAGATCATTTGCTTACACATTTAATTAGGAATGTGATAATCTAACCATTGTTGGCTTCTGAAGTTGGTTAAATTCCTTTGTTACTTTCAGAATTATACTTATCTAATTGTCTTAGATAATCTGTAATATTACTGACTTAAGTTTTAAGTTTTAGTATGATACGTTTGATTTCAATTTAAATTGAGCATTTAATATTTTCTAGATATCGGCACCAATACGTTTTATAAACCTTATTTAATTTCTCATCCTTCTGGTTAAATTATAATTCACATACTTAGAAGTAATTACAATGTAACTTTAATTACATTGAAGATTTGCATGTGTGCTAAATTTTAGTATTTTTATTGTTTAGTTTTATTTTGCTATTGTTTCAGATATTCTGTGCATTTGTCTTTTGATTTTATTAATATATTATCTTTGTTATTTTTTATGGACTTGCATTTCTAGTCTTATTTTAACTTATTTATTGGATTTAGTTACTTATTGCTGGCTCTGACTATATTGTCCAAATAATTTTCTTGTTTATTTAAAAATTCCAAGCCAGTTTCATAGCTCTTTTAACTTTATTTATGTTTGCTTTTACTTTTAAGTTTAACTGATTCATGTGATTTAAAGCATGCAAGTCTATCAATGTATTGAATTTGAATAACTTAATTTACTGCTTCAACTGATAAAATTTGGATTATCTTTAATTTACTTGTAGTCATACATCGAATCTTCTTTTTTTGTATGCATGCAGTTTAGATTTTATTAATTAGGTGTAAACATGCATACATGTTTAGGTAGCCGGTTATGTTTAGGCTTCTAAACATTTCTTTATTTGTGCCCTTGATGCCTTAGGTTATAATTTATTTAGATTTAGGTATAGGATCAGAGGCCTTCATATTTATAGAGTCTCCCGTTAGATCTCTGCATAGAATTAATTACAAAGCAGAAATGGTTGGCTACACTGGGCGTTGCAACCACCTGTTGATCAGGTTATGAAAGTTTTGTACCATATATAACCTCACGAGGAGTATGTGCACGTTTGCCGGTGTGTTTTAATTAATTTAAATCAGTCAATGTAATGTTTCTGGACATTTTCTATTAACTCTAAGTCCATTCTATCATATAAGTGTGTCGGAATGCCTGGACGAGTATGAGTAGGATCTGGTCTTACTCTACCCCTCACCTCATCACGTCTTTCATCAAGGTGATATTATTTATTTGATGCATCTACCCTACTACAAGGCAATCTTTACCTCTTCTAATCTGTCTGCTGATTTCAGGTTAAAGCAGATATAAATCTCCTGTTAACATGCGTACGTCACTTCTATACTATGCTCCAGGTACCGCTCTACAGGTACTCGTCACTCTACGCCTCTTCTCTTCTTCAGTTAGGCTATATACTTTCTACGTCACTAGGGCAATTATCCTAGAAGCCAGTTTGGCTCATTTCGCTAGTCATTATTAAGAACCCTAGTCAGAATCAGGTTACACTTTGCTACCTTTTACTATTAAGGCATACCTAGATAATAACAAAACCTTATATTTATTCATATGTTTGTATTTACTTAAGCTCAAGTATAGTAATCATTTCACTTGTAAATTCGTTTATGTCTATAGCTTTAAGATTCTATCCTACTCAATCCCACCCTATCTACAGTCCTCACTACCACCTTTCTGGTTCCTTTCCAGCTCTTTCAACTTCAGTAGCCTAGCCAGGCATGTAAAGCCCTCTAGGCCTGAACAACACCCATATTTAAAAATATTATATATTATCTTAATTCCATGTATTATGGTTTATTTTAATTTATTTTTAAGCTCAAAAGACTATTATAGTGGTTGCTCTTTTGTGATTATTCGCGTTTAATCTCAATGGACCAATTGCATGTTTAGACAATGGTTTTCACAAATCTTTATTTTAAAATATTATTTACTATGTATACATATCGTATATTTCAACAGGCATATTTAAATTGTTTTTTGTGAATGAAATTAAGTATAAGTTAAGTCAATTAGTATCAAGTTATACATGAAATTATACTTTATTTTATTTTAGTTTAATATAGGTGTTACATTCTAATATGAATGAATTTAACAATTTAAGTTAACATGGAACATAAGACAAAGTCTTAATTATTAAAAGTCTTAGTATTAAAAATTAAATTATATTAAATAACATTAAAATGTAGTTTTGCGCTCCTATGACAAATTGAAAGTCATGGCAAATTATAGAAATCTTATCAAACGCTTTGAATAAGGTCATGTTTTTCGGTATTAGACCATACTCTGCGTAAATTTTATAATCTCTATTGAATTAGTTATTACGACGTATAATTATATAAGAAATTTTATTTGATATATTTGTCGTTTGTGCAAATTAAATAAAATTGAAGACAAATTATGTACGTATTCAATACGAACCTTTGTACTCATAAACGTATTTAAATACATGTGTACAAAAACCAAACAATAAACTTGTTTGATTAAAATCCTTATCATTTGAAACTAAGTCTGATATTAGTAGGACTTATCATTGATTAAAAATTTTCTAAAATGATTTTGTTACTCGGATATGACTTAAAACATATGCAATAAAAATGCATATGTAATTAAAATGTATTAAAACTTAGGATTAGGTTTTAAAAGTAACATGTGTTTGACCATGAAATATCGTTCATCTTAAGACACTGTTGAATTACTTTATGTATTTTATCAACTAGGTTAAACAAAGTAAGGTTCATGCATCTAATTAATTTTAGATGAAACCTTCTTATTAATTAGTTAGGGGATTAATTTTTAAAAGTTTTTTTAGGTTAAGTTGATTATAGGCAGTGGTTGATCTGTTAACTTTGAACATACCTATTGGTTGTTTAGAAATCCAACCATTGTAGTGTTGTTATAAATTCGAGTATCCTTATCCAAAATTTGTATATAAGTTATGTAGTAATAAGTTAATATTCTTTGGTATAATTACTCACTTTAAACTTTAAAGTTATATGGTGTTAGGAATTCATGTTTTCTTTGCATGCGATATCATTAATGACTTGTTCCTAAAGTTATTTTAGTAAGTTAAATATATATATATATTCATAATAGGTAAATAAATTAATTATAGTTTTCTATTTATAAAATAATTAAAACTTTATATCAAAACAATTAATATAACTCAATTATTTAATTTAAATTATATAGTTTAAAGTTTCCCATTGTGCACTGAATGGAACCGATCTTTGTCAATATCTTGTTCATAAAAATGAGATCGACGCATAGTTTCGCTGCCCTAGTGACCAGACCAAGTGTTACTTCATTATAGGTTAAGTGGCTTAGGCAGCGTTCATTGTGTTGTGAGTTGATATGAAACAATGATGTTGATTGATTCTGGTCCTCTTTCAATAATTTAAAAAGTTAAATCTAGGTACCTCAGTTATTTTTTTTAAGAAAGAATAAAATGTAATTTTGTTATACTATTTATGATTACAGCTTTATTGAAAAAAAAAAAAAAAAAAAAAAAAAAAAATCATGATTAAGCATTAATTGATTTTATTATCTCCTGATGTTTTTAAGAAACTTAATAATGTTGTCTTTGACTAATACTCGGCATTCAACGTATTTGATATGAAATGGCCCAACCTTTTAATATCGTCACCATCGTCCCCTTCGAGCCGGCTTGATCTGGTTCAGGCAAGAGCGGTTTGGGTGATGGTGGTTGGTGTGTCATGGGGTCGAGTAGTTGGAATGTGAGGAGTTCAATAGATATTTAAGCTAAAACAACATGTAAAATTAAATTAATGTTCATATTTCTTTATCTGAGTGGCTCGCCTTATTTCCACTTCAAACGCCCCTTCGAGCTGGCTGAATATCTGGCTCAGGCAGGTGTTTGGCGTCCGGAGTAGGTATGAGTCATATAGGATCGAGACAGTAATGAAACTTAATTAATTCACTTTTATTAAAAAAAAAAATATAATAATAAAGATAAGATTAGGAAATTTTCAAATACTTTTAAGTTTTATTAAAAGTTTGCGAACGAAAGGTATTAAAAAATTTTTTTTATAAAGATTTTTATGCTATTTAGCATAATAGCTTATATTCTTATTAATTAACATAACGGTATTGAGAAATCATATACTATATGAAGCTTTTTTGAAAATGTGAGCATAAACGTGCTTTTAAACGTAAAATGTATCTTCCCGTTTTTCTATTTCAATTTTGGTATTGAGTTTCTAGACATCCATTTCTCNCTTCTGAGGTATCGCGTTCTCGTCATTTTATTTCTTTCTCTTTCATGTACTCTAATTTTTAAGGTTACAATGATCTTAATGAAAGTTCCTTATTTATATTAATACATAAATAATGTCAATACAGCTTTTTGACATTTCTATTTTACATGTCACTTACTTTTCATTAATTTTTTCCCAAAGTTTTTTCTTTTTTTTCTTATTTATTGACAATAGCTTTTATTAAAATGAATCGTTAAAAGGACCGCACTTTTTGAATACTCTCAAATAAATCAGAAGGGAACTTCAATCTATGGTTATAAGGTAAGTGTTTCCTTCCCTTTATTAATTATATACTAAAATAATATTTTTATTTTAGTAGTTTTCCTAATCTATTAAAAATTGAATATATGGATTATAATTAGTTTGCCTATTTATAAATATTTGTATCACTGTTTTTTTGAAACATTTTGTTAAAAATTGTTTAGTACTAAGATAAATGCTTTTTATGAACTACGCGTTTTTTCTGCATCTGAATATATCATAATAAACTAAATATATTCAAATAAATTAAAAGTTTTATAATAATTATAATACATTTTCATCTTAAAAGATATTACAATTATGATATTATTATTATAAATTTTTGTTTTTGACTTTTCAGGTTAATGAACAAGATTTCATCAAACCAGTAGCTAGAGATCTACCCGCTGATCCACGTCTTCAAAACTTTGGCGTCAATTTCCAAGAGGATCTCCTATTCATCTGACGGAATGAAGAGCTGGAAGCTGGTGAAATGGAATGAACTTTGTTTTTGTATTAATTAATTAAAATGTAATATTCCTTGTTTTTATACATAAATATATTTAACCTCTAATGGTGACTTATGGACAGTTATATTCATCCATTTTGTAGAGTATTTCCCCTCCTATTAACCCTAGCCCATTGGCCCATTTTTATTTTTTTGGCTTTTAAAATAGGGACACTAATCTGGAAAAGTACCTTTTTTCTTATATTCGAACAAAATTAGGGGTTGGGAGCAAAGAAAAAAGAATGTTTATTTTTAAGGGCCACCCTAATATATATACATTAAGTCTTGCGAAACGTATTTTTTCGTCATTAGGGACCTCTGAAACGGATTTGTGTCGTAGTCCGAGGTTCGAATTCCATAATGACGCCTATCCCATTGGGCGAATTTCTGAAGGAAACTCGCTAAAAAACCAGCAAACTGTAGGAGAATCCTTCATTATGGCTCTCAACTATCACATGAAATAAAGCAAAAAGTTGCAAAAATTTTAAAGAGAGTTCATGATATGAGCAGTCCAGAATATGTAGCTGAAGGCAGAAAAGAAATCAGGGCAGCTCTTAATAAAACGGGTACCCAACAAGAAACGATCGATTCTTTACTGCGTCGTGTTAATGATAATATAAAAGGTATTTAGGTAGATGGCTTTAGCTGAATCGATTAAGACCAATTTAGCTCAAATCAACCATCATAAATGGCGCAATCGGTAGTACATATATATATAAATCTTGTATATATGTTATAGTCTAGGTCATAGACTCGTACGATGTCTGTTTGGGTTTCAGTAGTGTTAGAGGGTGGAGATATAGTATAAAAGGAGACCACTTACTCTTGCTCTATCATGGTAATCCTATGTCCCAGAGAGACAGGGCAAAATGGCTTCACTGAACCACGCCGAGCTAGCAGACCCGTAAAGAGGAAGAACTCGAAGTAGTCTTTTATATGGTCGAAGTTATTCTAAAACGAATGAGACTAGTTTCAGCTTCAATCGGACAATCCTAAGTGACCGCAAAATCGGTATTTTTTATTCTTAATAATCATGAAATATTATTTTTTCAACCTTAGATTTTCCTCAATAAACTATTGTTTACAAAAAAAATTGACATTTTTCTTACAAATCTATAAACAATCACTAAAAGATGTAAGTAAGCAGTTTATATCCTTTTGTATAGTGGACGAATAACTGAAGCTGATGAAAGATGAAACTATAATCTTTTCTTACCCTTTATACAAGGTTACTTTCAACAGTTTTGCAACGTGTGGATTTTTTCTTCCTTGTATTCTTTATACCTCTATAAAAAAAGTATTATTTATGTATTTAAATATACTTATTATTTTCTATATGCTTGTTAACTGGTAATATTATTGCTTTACTATTAATAATAGAGGATTAATAAAATCAACTTTGTGAGAAAGCCTCTCAGGCCCCGCGGAAGCGGGCCTGTGAAAACGAGTCTGTGAAAATCGCTAAATAACGTGGCAAAATGCCATTTAACAAGAAACGTAGTGCAAACATAACTTAATAACAAAACAACAACAGTATGTGGGCCGCGTAAGCGCTACGGGCCGAAGGCCCTATTTTTATAATACGCAGCTTTCGCAACCACTTTAAAAAATCTGTCCTCACAAAGGATCAGAAGTTAGGATAGTCATGTTATCTAAATCAAACTGATGTTTTAAATGAAAGCATGGATAGCCAAGCAGTTTAACCGCACAAGTTTACAGGCAATACAACCCTTACTGAGTATTCATTGTTGATACTTCCTGCTTTTATGGTATTAAGTCTTAACCCAATGCAATGTAACAAGTATCACAGTCAGTACAATTACACGGTATATAAAATTGGTACTATAATGGCAAATGATCTTTAAGAGGTTTTTTTTTTTTTTTTTTTTTTTTTTTTTTTTTTTTTTTTTAACTTTATTGATTATTGTCCTACAATAAATGTATTTGACATAGTTGCCTAATTGGTTAGGAAAGTGACTTGGCGGTCTTGATAGGAGGATCACCCAGTGGTGATACTCCTTGGCGTGGTTAGGTTTTAAATGCTGAAATTTACTTATAATATAAAAAATTTGGCTTGACTCAATTTTAGTTGCTTTTGAATGTTGAATTTTCTGAAATGTTTTGCGTTTTTGATTTAAATTAATATGGTTATAAAAGAAGGTCACGCGGCCACTGTCGTCGAAGGCGCCGTGGAGGATGGAAGGAATGGTTCTGGAATGTAGGGTTTGGACAAGAGGTTAGGATGGGAATCTAATTTGGAATGAAAGGAATTGTATCGAGAGGAAACAATGTCTTTGACGAACGGAATTTTTGAAGGTATCTGTGGATGGTTTTAAGTTGATACGAACCAGGGACTTGAAACTATTTTGCGGAGAACTTTTGACTGAAGGACTTGAAATAACGTTTGAGATTTGATGGTTTCGTGGAACCCCATACTACATTTAGAGGTGGGTGGAACAAAGAACGAATTTACTCTTAGAATAAAAAGCGCAAGTTACACCACCAACCTCTCTCCTTAAAATTTTACCAAGATCCTCACTCAAGACCTTTGACATAGGAACTTACTACAAGAACACCTGGGTTGTCTGTATTAACGATTGGCCCTGGTTGTTCTTGCACAATATCAACATCATTAACCCTAGACAGAGATTTGTCCCATAGACAATTAATTAATCCAACCGGATACTTGTTTCTTATTAACATATCTTTAACCAATAGTTTATTCTTGTTAATAAAGGTGTTATCACTGATTTATATAATTTTAGTCATTAGATTAGTGACACAATTCACTTTCTGGTGGAAGGAGTGGTATAATCAAAACCAAGAATCCTACCCGAACAACAAGGCTTTTGATACAATCTAAAACCAAATGACCATTTTCACTCCTAACTACCTTAGTATCTAAAAAGGGTATTTCACCACTATCATTTTCTATTTCAAAAGTGAACTGCAAGCGAGAGTGAAAACAATTTAACTTATTTACCATGCGGACCATCGCGCCAGAATTTTGATATGAACTGTAAAATAATTATTCTAAAATGATGCATTTGTGTGTGTTGTGTGTGTGTGTGTGTGTGTGTGTGTGTGTGTTGTGTGTGTGTGTGTGTGTGTGGTGTGGTATATATTATATATATAAATATATATATATATATATATTATAATATATATAATATATATATTGTAATAATATATATATGTTGTGTGTGTTGTATGTATGTATTTGTATACATAAAGTATTTATTTAAAGAGTGTGAAGTAATAAAAAAAAAATATTTTAAATTTTTAAATATGTCATACAAAATATTTTCTACAATTTATAATTTTTTACGAACAGTTTATAACTGTATAAGTCAAAATTCTAAATAAAATAAACAGTAGTAAAATTAAAGAACAATTCTTTTATACTTTTTGGACATCAGGTTTAAGTACTACTAGTAGCATCTAGTGTAAAATAAAGAGACTAAATAAAACATTTTAAAATACTAAGTTACTAAAAACCCCGCTAGAATGTGACACATGTATTGATAGCTTCCCTTTACCATCCTGAGTACTGCGTTATCTGTCTACCTTATAATTTTTCACATGGTTGTAAAACTCGTTCTTAGTCCTAAATAGGCTGTCCCTGCATTACTAAAAGCAGCATTAGTATAGTAGGAGTATAGTATAATACCAGTAAGTTCTACTTACTCCGTGATAATACTGTACTGATACTATACTCGTACTCTTTGCATTGGAACTCTTATTGTTTGCTTCCTACTTCTACTTGTATTTAAACATTGTTTCGTACTGCTTTATAGACAAAGAGCCCAGGGGTGTTTTGTTAATAAATAAAAAGTGTGATGGTTGGAACCGGTCTTAATTTTTAGCAAATACCTTCCTGAACAAGGATCTGCAATTCTGCCGACTCGTATCGGATGGGTGTCCCAGGCAGAACGCACTTAACATGTCAAATTTACCACCGGAGTTAATAAAATTCTGGCGGTGTCGCATGTCGGGCGGAATTTCCTTTGGATACGAGTTCCGTGCTTTTTCATTACATAATGTTTAACAACTAGTAAATAAATAATTCCGGCGCGGTTGGTCCGCTGTCGGGCGAATTTCATTTAGAAATGCGTGTTTCCGTGCTAAACAACCATTTCTTGCTATGCAAGGAACCATGCCTATTGCGTGGTTCCCGGTTCATGCTTTAGAACCTAAGCAGTTATTCAATTGTCAAGCACTGCTCGTAACTCATTTTTGTCTGTATTTCCAAAGGAAATGCCATAACATCCAGTTGTTGTTACAAACTATGCCTTTTAAAATAGAAGTACGCACTATTATTGCACTAGTTTAATGATTAGTTACTTATCTTTAAGCTTAGTCAGTTATCTTTAAAGGTTTTAGCGCATTTCCTTTGGAAATGCGCTTTTGTTTTTTGGTTTTCTATATTTTTTGTGGTTTTTTCGACTTTTTGGTAACTTAAAGTGGTCTTATCGTCTTCGGACCGGTTTCATTCGATTTAGCGCGCCCACAATTACATAGAGACACCCTACTCGAAATTTATTTTTATCGACCTAAATTTTGGTTTTTGGTAATTTACAATGGTTTTTTTCGATTTTTAGGTCACTAGGTAGTCGTATCGACTTCGCGATTGGTTTCATCTCCGTTCAAGAAAATAAAATATTGAATATTTTCGAAATATTTGATTTGCTGATTTTTTGAAAATTTCGCTGACTCAGCAAACCGGGTAATGACGTCAACAAAAACCTCTGGTTTTTCAATAGGGTTCGTGTCCTCCCGAAGGTTGATTTTTGCACAAGTTTGGTTAAAAAATGCATCTACAAAGATAGAGTGTTTACAAGAAAGTGTCTAGATATATATATACATATATATTATATATATATATATTATATATATATATATATATATATATTATATTATAATATATATATATATATATATTTATATATATATAATATATATATATATATATATTATAATATATATATATATATATAAATATATATATATATATATATTCGGGCTATTCACTAGACCCATTAAATGCAGATGTCTATTGAGTCTGCAATGTCCTGTAAGAATTCCAGTCAAGTCGTGGCAAGCTCCTTTGCTTAGTGATAAAATGAGCTTAGTGCGTTTCTAACAAGGGCCAAAAAGCAAAAGCTTTGATTGTCTCAACCCAGGTAGCTTCGCCATTCTTCTTCAAAGGCATTTCTCAAAAGACTGTTTCAGTTGGGTTCTTATTACGCATTTTGGAATGCCAATAACATGCTCTGGGCATATTGGGATTTGGCTTGATCCTGAACGGGCCAGACGGTCAGCGCTTTCATTGCCTTCAAATGATTGTACCCAAATGATCTGTAAATGATTGCTTTGGCCTAGTTTATTAAGAGTAGACTTACATTCGGATACCAGTTTAGAGTTATTCTTAGGGTTGGTGAGGGCTTTTAACGCTGCCTGACTGTGTATATATCTACCCTTGATTCACTTCAGAGAACCTGAGCGCATCCCAAAATTGCGTATACTTCTGCTTGAAAAACAGTAGCATAAGCTCCTAGGCTAATGCCGATTTTATGCCTGGGGTCATCACAAAAAATGCCTGCTCCAGATCTGTCTATAATCCTTGAACCATCAGTGAACCACAATTTAAAATCTCTTTTGAAATCCAAATTTATATTTTCCCACTCGGTCCTAGATGGAACATTGTTCCATACTGAAACAATGTTCGTACTGGTCAATGGCGTGCTTAGTTTGATATATTAGGAAGTGGCAATGCTTAAGTAAAACCAAGGAAATGGTTAGTCACTTCTGGCATATTATTTGTGGCATTGCATTTTATCTGCTTCAAAAATTTTCACAGGTTGCTTGATTACAGCTTATCAGGTTGACGCAAGTCACAGTTTAAATGTAGACCAATTAATTTAATTATAAATATCCATTTTGTATGTGTGTACAACACATCAATTTCTATAGTTAATATTCTTCATATAATTCAAAAGTAGCCCAGGTCGGGTGGTTCCGAACAAATACAAACAAAACGCAGGTTCAAAAAAATTCTGGCGCGGTGGTCCGCAAGTCGGACAAATTTCCATTGGATGCGAAAACTCAAACCCAGAGTACCTGTGTTCAAATCCTAGTAGGGACAATAATTTTTTATCGTTTTTTTACCTAATATAAGTTTACAACTAGAAAATAATTCAGGCGCGGTGGTCCGCTGTCGGGTGAATTTCATTTAGAATGCGTGTTTCCGTGCTAAACAACCCATTTCTTGCTAATGCAAGAACCATGCCCATTGCGTGGTTCCGGTTCATGCTTTAGAACCTAAGCAGTTATACTCAATTGTCAAGCACTGCTCGTAACTCATTTTGTCTGTATTTTCCCAAGTAAATGCGCATAATTATCCAGTTGGTTGTACAAAGCTATGCCTCTAAAATTAGAAGTACGCAATATTATTTGCACTAGTTTAAAGCTTAGTTACTTATCTTTAAGCTTAGTCAGTTATCTTTAAAGGTATTAGCGCATTGCCTTTGGACAATACAGACAAAATGAGTTACGAGCAGTGCTTGACAATTGAGTAACTGTTTAGGTTCTAAAGCATGAACCGGAACCACGCAATGGGCATGGTTTTTGCATTAGCAAGAAATGGGTTGTTTCTTCCCATTCTAAATAAAATTCGCCCGGCAGCAGACCACTGCGCCGAAATGATTTATTTAGTAGTTGTAAACTTATATAATGTAAAAAGCACGGAAACACGCATCCAAAGGAAATTCGCCCGACATGCGGACCACCGCGCCAGAATTATTTTCTAGTTGTAAACTTATATCAGGTAAAAAAAAAACGATAAAAAATTACCGTCCCTACTAGGATTTGAACCCAGGTACTCTGGGTTTGAGTTTTCGCAACCAAAGAAAAATTCGCCCGACTTGCGGACCAACGCGCCAGAATTATTTTCTAGTTGTAAACTTATATTAAGTAAAAAAACGATAAAAAATTATCGACCCTTCCAGGATGTGAACCCAGGTACCCTGAGTTTAAGAGGTCGTATTAAATCCGGACCACTGGCATTCAACTCAGAGGCCCAAAAAACATTGAAAACGACACCCTACTGGAAATTCAATTTTCAACAACTGTAATTTTGGTTTTCTATAATTTTTGTGGTTTTTTCGACTTTTTGGTAACTTAAAGTGGTCGTATCGACTTCGGACCGGTTTCATTCGATTCAGCGCCAAAATTATAGAAAACGACACCCTACTCAAAATTTATTTTTTATCGACCTAAATTTTGGTTTTCGGTAATTTACAATGGTTTTTTCGATTTTTAGGTCACTTAGAGTGGTCGTATCGACTTCGGACCGGTTTCATTCGATTCAGCGTCTCAACAAAATAAATATTGACCTTTTTTGCGGCAAAAAATATTAACCATGAATTTTGCTGATTTTTTGAAAATTTTGCTGAAAACCGGGTTAATGACGTCACAAAAACCCGGTTTTCAATAGGGTTCGTGTCCTCCCGAAGGTTGATTTTTGTACCAAGTTTGGTTAAAAAATATTAATCCGTTCGAAAGATAGAGTGTTTACTAGAAATGTTTTCTAGAAAGTGTCTAGAAATACATACACTCACACACACACACACACACACACACTATATATATATATATAATATATATATATATATATATTATATATATATATATATATTATATAATATATATACATATATGTATAAAGTTTCGCGAAACGTATTTTTTCCTCATTAGGGACCTCTGAAACGGATTTGAGTCGTGGTCCGAGGTTCGAATTCCGCCATGACGCCCATCCCATTAGGCGAATTTTCAAAGGAATTCGCTAAAAGTACACAATTTATTGGTGAAACCCTAACAAACAATTATACTCTATTGCCCCCGATGGTAATTATAATAGCAAAGGACTGTAATTTCAAATTTAATAAATAATAGAATATAAAAAATAATAAAATAAAAAAAAAAATAAGTATAAATAATAAAAATAAATAAATTAAATATATAAAAAATAAATATATTTATATGAATATAATATAATTTCTGTTTATAAAAAATATCATTGAAAATAACTTTATATACTTTAACTTAAAACTTAAATTTGTGAACAAAATTATGATAAAATAAAATCAAAATCATTATAGAAAGAATATAAATCAAAATTTGATCTAGGTTCAATAAACTTCAAAAAAAATTTCCTTGATTATCTTAAGAAAATGATACGTCGGTATTTTAAAAATATTGGAAATGGCTTTAAATTTATCGTAAAAATAATGGAAACTAATAAAATGAATTTATACAAATTTGGTGGCGAGAAGCGTTCAGAAATTAAAATAATACTAAATAAACTAATTTTTTACCTTAAATAATGTAATAGTTATAATTTAAAATAAAATACTTAGTAGACGCATAAGTTATTGTGGTTCATATGAAGTTGTGTGGTGTGAAGTCCAGGTTCCAAAATTTAGAGATGAAAGTCGCCAAAAAAAGTCCATGAAAGATGGCAGGAACTCCAGATATAAACTTTGGTTGTTATTTGACAAAACAACCCGACGAAACGTAGACGGTGACGAACTAATGTCGTTATAATGACTCGACGACATTTATAATAGCTACTAACTTTGATCGTAGACGCACAATGATCTTAAACCTTGAAACATAACCTAATATTGCTAAATCACCCTCCACGCCCGGTTACTTATCCGTGAATTGAGAACAGATTTTATACTTTTATTGCCGTACGTGGCTTCCAGTTAATTTTCTTTTTTTAATCACTTAGCAAGGAGTTCACGTTATGGGGACCTTTTTGCGAAGATAGAGGACAGTGTTCTACCTTATGTGTCTAAGTGCCAGCATCTTTCGTCTAATCCACAGAATAGCTGGGGCTTTACTATACATTTCTAAAACTTAACTAGAAACAACATGTGCCACTCTAAACTTTTAAATTATTAAGATAATTATAAAACAAGTGAAGAAAGAAAATAGAAATAATGTTAAAACTTAATATAAATAGTCATCTTAAAAATTTAAAATGAAGCAAAACGAATACTGCGTATTTAGTACTACTCGAAAAAAAAATGAATTAACAGGGCAGCCAACTACAAGATTTGCAGAATTTTACCAAAAACTGCCTAACCTTCATTACTTTTCTTTTTATTTTATTAGTAAGTAAGTTAATTTTTATGGTTATTAATTAAGTTTTTATACTATAGCTTTTTTTTACAAAACAAATCAAATCAAAATAATTAGACATAGATTTTAGTATTTTTTTCGAAAAACAATGTTTAGTTATTTTGTAATCAACAAAATTTATCGATTTATTTTGATAACGTTTATGTATAGTTGCGCTTCATTACAATTTATTTTTATATAATGCAATAGTAAATTGATTATTTATTATTAAGTAAGTATGCTTCATGTTTCAATGCTTAGGTATTCAAGAGAGGCTCATTTCTCCCTCGGTTCAGGTCTCTGGTATCCAATTTATGACTCGACTTTAAATTTATTTTATTTAAAATATTTTTTAATATTTCCTGTTGTAATAATATTATAATTATAATATTAATATAATTATATAGTTATAATAGTTAGGTTAGAATTGAAAAACGAATTGCAAGCATTGTGTCTAGGCCTCATACTTTTTTACATACATCTTACTAAGATGACGATTTTCACCGAATATTTCTATGAATTACCGATATTTCTTTTCACTGAATTCTATGAAATTCGTTTATTAAAAATATATAGGGTATCTGACAAATGAGATTGATTGACCATGACATTAATTTAATTTTGAGGAAGAAAATTAATTATACGTGTTAATTATTTTTGTTGTTATTGTAGAAGAAACCTTGGAGACGCCACTGCGAGTTTAGTAAGAGGTTTTTGATCGACGTGGCAGCTTCGATAACTGGCCAAAATAATGAATTATTTTAATTTGTAGATGTGATAAAATCGAATATAATTTTTGAGGAGAGATCTCTTTAAGTTTATAGCACTTTTATAAATTTGAAATGTTTGTACTTGAGTTTCCGTAACTTCGGAAACTTGAGCTTCAATATAAAGGCTTGCTTACAATATAAAGCAAGCCTTTTATTTCTATTCGAGATTGTTTCTTTTTAACTTCAATCTTATATTATCTTCTCTGAACAGTTAACGTTCAATTGTTATAAGCTTTTGGTACTGGATTTGTTGTGGCACTTGAGGCTTATGAAATGATAGTTGAGTATGGCTTCGTGGCTCAGTGGAAGTCATTGGTTTGAAAAAATTGCAAGAGAAAATGAAACTAAACTCACCAGACAAGAGTTATTGCACTATTACTGGATATGGTTCCTACGTAAGAGCCAGGAGTTAGTGCACTAAGTTAAACCCTTATTTAGTATACATGTAAGATTGTTAAGTCATTAAAGTGATATTTATTTAGGTTTTGTGCATAATATAATCTATAATATTAGAATATTCTTGAATTTTCAAGAAAGCATAGCTCATTCTCAAATTTGGATCTGACGATAAGGGTTGGTTCTTCTTCTCTCTAAGTTTGGAAAAGAATCTGGCGCCTACGTATGACTTTATTAAAGACATTGTATATAGTTGGTTAAGACAGACATGGCTCAGGCCTCCCTATTATTGTTCACAAGTCCGGGAGGACTTTGATGTAGTTGCTCACACCTAATACCTACTGAGTTAGGCATAGTTATATGTTACAATTCTGAGCCCATCTCAAAATTGCATTCGATTCCAGCTCCAATCCTGTAAACCATTTATTTCCCCTGAATGCCGGATATTGGTTAATACAATAAGGTTATTTAAGGTTTGTCTATACAATAAAAATGTATTACTTTAACATATTCTTACTGCTAGAAGCTTTGATAAGGCCAATGATAAATATGCAATATAATACATAATTTCAAATATATTGCTGTACCCTTTATTTATTTGATAAATTGTCTTTAATACCTGTTGAGCCAAAATATATATATATGAGTGACATTGGTAAAATTATTACGCTGGTAACAAACAGGTAAACAAGCGAGAACGGGGTACCTCGGAACTTTTCCTCATTACATCGGAATAGCTACGCTCATCTTCCCAGCTTCGGACTCACTTCGCTCGTCTTCATATAGAAAATACATACTTTTATCCCTAGCGGTCATCCATCCAGGCACTTACCACGCTCTATGCTGCTTAACTTTTACGATTCAACAAAAATCATAGATATATTTGACGTATTCGAACGATACTTTGTGTACATACTTATTAGGTAAAGGTACACATTTGTACTAAATTTCAAGTCAATTGGACTATTTTCCGATTTTTTACCATTTTTTTTAAAAAAAGTACACTAGTCATTCAATAGAAGTTGAACTAATGCAGAAAATGAAATGATACTTGGCACATTTGCTAGTCTTATACATGGCTACACGCCATGTATAAATCTCACGCCATCTTAAAAATCTCAATCTGATCGCATAATCTTTTCGCGTTTTATCATTTTTCGAAATGTTTGCAAACTACAGCGGTCGACTGTTTTATGAACAAACTTTTAACTCCAGCATAAACACACAGTGAGCTGTGATGATAACAGACACATACTCACACACACAAACACATTCAGACAGACAACTTTGCAAAAATTCTGGCGCGGTGGTCCGCATGTCGGGCGAATTTCCTTTGGATGCAAGCACTCAAACCCAAAGTACCTGGGTTCAAATCCTAGTAGGGACAATAATTTTTTATCGTTTTTTACCTAATATAAGTTTACAACTAGAAAATATTTCAGGCGTGGTGGTCCGCATGTCGGGCGAATTTCATTTAGAATGCGTGTTTCCGTGCTAAACAACCCATTTCTTGCTTATGCAAGAACCATGCCCATAGCGTGGTTCCGGTTCATGCTTTAGAACCTAAGCAGTTACTCAATTGTCAACTCATTTTGTCTGTATTTTCCAAAGGAAATGCGCATAATCATCCAGTTGTTGTACAAAACTATGCCTCTAAAATTAGAAGTACGCACTATTATTTGCACTAGTTTAAAGCTTAGTTACTTACCTTTAAGCTTAGTCAGTTATCTTTAAAGGTTTTAGCGCATTTCCTTTGAAAAATACAGACAAAATGAGTTACGAGCAGTGCTTGACAATTGAGTATAACTGCTTAGGTTCTAAAGCATGAACCGGAACCACGCAATGGGCATGGTTCTTGCATAAGCAAGAAATGGGTTGTTTAGCACGAAAACACTCATCCAAAGGAAATCCGCCCGACATGCGGACCACCGCGCCAGAATTATTTTCTAGTTTTAAACTTATATTAGGTAAAAAAGACGATAAAAAATTATTGTCCCTACTAGGATTCATTTCATTTTAAGGTTCCGGTTTATGCTATAAAACTTGAGCAGTTACTCAGCTATTGAGCACAAACTGTAACTATTTTTTCTGTATTTTTCTAAGGAAATGCGCTTAACTTTAAACTAGTGCTAATATTGGTGTGCACTGTCAATTTTAGAGACATAGTTTTGTAAAGCTAACAGGATACTTATGCGCAATTCCTTATAGAAAAATGAGTTCTAATTTTTGCTTGATAATTGAGTATCTGCTCAACTTATAAAGCATAAACCGGAAACTTAAGCAAAAAATGGATTGTTAAGCACAAAAATACGCATTGCTTAGGAAAACAAACCACCGCGCCAAATTTTTTGTGTGTAGAAACGATGTGACAGACATAAAAAACAATTGCCTATTATATTGAGTAGTGTAACAATAAATATATATTTTTGCCTGAAAGTTCAGACTAAAAGTTAAGTGGCCTAAATATTGACCACTTTTTACTACATTTCTCTTTTTGAAACGATATGTCAATCGTCGAAAAACATTTAAAAGTTAAAATTTCAAAAATTTGAAAGTCAACATGAACACTGCAGGAGTAATGTCATTGCGAGCCCTGACAGATAGCAGAGAGAAAACCACTCAAACCTCTGAAAAATATATGAAGATAAGTTGATAAAATATTTCTGTAAGTATTAAGTGATGTAGAAGACAATACTTAATACTTACACCTACGTTAGTACGTGGGAAATTTAAATTTCAATGAGAACTTAATTCATGCATCTTTTGGATCAAATCATGGACAGAATTGGTCATGATTTGATGGACAATGATAGACTTTGGTATTAAATTTTCTTGGTTTAAATCAAAAGAACCTACAGTTTTACAGTAATCTACTCAGCAATGCGGCATTACCAACTGCATTACAGCATCATCATGCTATTTCAATATCAATATGTTTTACAGAAAATTATCAAAACATAAAGTGATGAAACTGATAAAAGTTCTTAAAAATAAATTTGTAAAAAGTGTCTCCAAGAACGAAATATTTGGGCAGAGCAAGAGCTAATCTGTGGAAGGGGCTTAAGCAGAGGCTCTGCCAAGACATAACAACAGACAATAAAGCGAAAAGGTTCTGGTCGCAGGATTGAGGGCAGGGTCCTTGTAAAAGAGTAAAACAACAGATTTGCTGACAGCCTAAAGTCAGTAAAACTAGCTAAGTATCTAGTAGTATCTAGAGAATGCAGCAGATGAAAAATTAATATTCCACAGCAGGTGTCTAGCTAGTTTACATATATCTAGTTTGTAAATCAATCGACTTATTTTCAAAAACATTATGTGTGATTATATCGTATTGTTGTCAAGACAGAATACGAGCAGGCGAGCAGGAGTTTGTCATATTGGACAGATAGTAATTTAATTATTTATAATAAATGGTGTAAAGGCGTTGTATATATGTGGCCAGGACAAGTAGATAATAGATAAATAAGGGAGATGTAGAAGTTATATATGTAGACCTTATACAGGGGGGCAAGACGTTGCCTGCCACTAGGTTGTCGAGTTTGCGCTCAGAGCCGACACTAGCTTCCCTCGCCTCCTCAGTCATCTTCAGGTCCTTGAGAGAACCTAAATCCGCAGCATCTCTCCATTCCGACACAACGTGGAGAGACCGCGTCCTATCCTTTCGAACCGGTCAACACGAAAACCAATAAAAATTAACGCTTAACCACAATACTAACTTTAGGATTTATTTAAAGTATTTTTTAATCGGACTTAAAAAATGAATAATATGAATATTTGTAAGCACTGGTATATGTAGTATTCAATAAAAACAAAGCAAATTCATGATCAAGGAAATGTAAAAACTGAAACCTTGGTCAATGAATTTGACATTATTAAAGCATATTAAATTTATTTTTTTCCAAATAATCATATGTAAATGATGATAAAAAGATAATTTTATGAAATTTCCTTAAAACTTACTTCCAGGTTTTTTTCCAAAAATATACTCTACATTTGAGATTTAAATTTACAATTTAAGACTGATAAAGTTTGATATTTAACAATGGGACTAGAACGATTTCACGCTTGGATTGGTGTTATTTTACTCGCTTTATTCTCTCTGACTCCAGTTATATCAACTCGACTAATAGATAACACAGGTCAGTAATAATAAACAATGCTATACTTATTTGCATTTAATCAGTCGTATTAATCTTTGTTGTTATTGGTGGATAAGAGTAACTTTACAAAACTATTTATAAATGAGTGTTTACTTATACGTATAAATAAGTGTTTTCATAGGTGTAAGTAAAACTTAATAGTAGTAGGAAAAATGAGGGTTCCTTGCCAGTATGAAGAATAAAAAGAATTCTTCTAAGGAAAAAGTAACACAACTCAATCATGATTGTTTACATTAAAATCTTGAGATTTTTTCTCTTGGGCTAATTTTAAAATTAAATCACTCATAATTATTTAAATAATTCATATTTAGTCAAACATTATTTTAATCTGAAGAGCTGCATAATAAAATTCATAATATGCGTAATAAAATTCGTGTGTAATGCTCGTATGGTGTTATACCCCGATTTGGTTATAATGGTAATAATAGTGTTATTTTTTATCTGCACGAGTAAAAAAGCCATGACTAAATATGTCTCATAATAATTTATAAATAAACAAATTTCCGCAGCAATAAAATGTCACTTCTCTGCCTAGTTATATAATCTTTAACATATAAAGGATTCAATTGCATCATATTGTTCTTTATAACGCAGGAAAGTGTGGGTTATGGAGAACTAAATTAAGAGGTAAACAAAATGACTTGTTACACGCTTTGCACACCCTGCATAACTAAGTGTTAACCAATCAAAAGGAAGCTGGAATCAAAAGGGAACTGGGTTCAACTGTCAGATCAACTAACCTACCTACGAAGCAACAACGTACCTCATCTGTTCCTATGTATCCATATCTACATACATAAACAACAATTCTACAAAACAGTTGATGTTTTGTAGATCATAGCAGTCTTGTCCGCGATGTACTACTCTCTGAAAAAGCCTTCTACATAGGAAACGAAACGTAGTATAGCCTACACTAATAAACTAATAGAAATTTCAAGCCTGCATCATTGAGTCATTACAAAGCCTACCTGCTTTTTCGGGTTTCCATATTTGGGAGAAAAACAGAAACACTTTAGACTAGTTCCAATATCACGTTTACCAACTTCGACTCTAATCGAATGAATATTATGAGATTAATTTATTTGTTGATGGAAATGTAGTATGACCATAGGTTAGTTCAATAAATTAAAAGAATATGTATAATTTTTGCAAAAAATTACATATTAACACTATAGCTTAAAGTCAATGCAATATAAGTTAAACAAATCAGTTACAACAGACTGTAATAGGAAAAAATCCGTCAAAGTGCTTGCTTTGCAAGCATCATAAGGGTTTCTCAGATATTTTCATAAATATAACGTATTAATACTATACAATCATACTTATACTTAATATTCTACGCCTCGCTTCAATCGACTATATGTTAGTATTTGTCAATACCTAATTATAGAAAAAATAAATAAGTTATAACATAATATTCTCCGGATTATATGTTATAACCCGGCGGGAAATAATAATTTATTATTTCCCACCGGGTTATAATCCAGCTTAGCCAACTTAATTATTGAGTAGTTAAAATTACAGATTCAAAAATCTACGTAAAAAATTTGAGTAAACAAAGTTATGTTGGCAGCACTGATTCATTAAGTCACAGCTGTCTGTAAACAAATAATTGCTTTATCAAATCTGTTTTGACGATAAATACCTACTTTTTTACTAAGTTTTTTCTTATCTTTCAAGTAATATTCCTGTTATATTTATCATTAAAGGATTTAGTGCGGTTGTTTATGATAGAAAGTGATAATGAAATGATAGTAAACGACATAGATGAATTATTTCCCTATATCTCCGATAATCCTCAACCGTCTTGTATAGATGACGAAGCAAATACGGTTAAAATAGAGCATTTAGGTATTTATCTATTTTTGTTTATTATGATATTTGTTAGTTATGTATGTATGTGGTTATGTTGTATGTATAATATATTATACAATGTATTTTTGTTAATTTTGCATAAAATAGTATAATTATGTTTCACTGATTCTATATATAAACAAATACAGTTTTTTTGTTTCATATATATTGTTTTTCCTTCTGGAGATAAAATTTTGTATGCACCAAGTGAATAATGCCCTATTATAACCCTCGTCAAATTATCTCCCTCGGCAAGCCTTGGGAGCTAATTGTAATTAATCCTTCGGCTAAAGCCTCGGGATTAAAATAAATAATTCCCTCAGCTTGCGCCTCGGGATTTATAAATCATGATTCCTTCGGCTTTCAGCCTTAAGAATCATTACAGTGACCAGGGTTATAATGGGGGTCATTATTCACTAGGTGCATAAATAACTATTATTTTTGTAGATTCATTTAGTAATTATTTATTTTTCTTGAATCCTTGATGACTTAATAATGGATTAATTAAGTTATCTAATATTTAAATATAGTAGCCACTAAGTGAAACTAGTTATTAAGTTACATACGCATTACTATTTATAAACAGAATAGAATTCCATAAATAATAGGATTATGTAAGACACACATAGCTTTGCTTCAAATGAGACGACTATTCAAAACAAAGTTTCATGTGCTTGGTAAGATCTTTTTTATTCATAAGTAATATAATCATTTTTTATTTCTTTAATTTTTAACGGTAAGTTATTGTACAGTTTAGGAGCTATTAAACAAGTATGTCTTTGAAGCAAAGACGTATTGCAAAATTCAATATTTACATTAAGTTCCAGTTTGCTTCTTGTCGGATAAGAATGATTTATTAGATATTTTTTGCTATTAAAATAATGCAATAATATAACTCTTTCAAATAATTGCTGCGAGTTGAAAACCTGGAATTCTTTGTATATTAAGTCAGTTGGGTATAGAATAAGTTTTTTCATTATAGTTTTGATGATAGCTTTCTGCACTATCTCAATTGGAGTTAGATTTTAGCACAAGCTGAGCCCCATCCTATAATTCCATATATAATTACAGACTGTACTAAACCATAGTAAATACTCTTCATTAAATCTACGGTGCAAAACTCTCTTAACACTCGAAAATAGTATAAATGTTCTAAGTTTATTAGTCAGGGTTTTTATTTGAATTTTCCAATTTAAATTTGAGTCCATAATTATTCCTAAATATTTGATATTAGTAACTCCATTTATTTTAAAACAAGTACATTGAGAACGTTCTGATAGCTTTTGTTCGCATTTGCAGTCGTGGATTTGAAGGTGATCTATATTATTTTCAGGCTGACCAGCAATTGTTGGTGAGAATGTTATGAATTTGGTTTTTTTATAATTTAGGTACAGCAGGTTTTTATGGAGCCATTCACTAACTTGGCTTAGTCCTATTTCCGCTTTATTTCTAGCTTCATTCCAAGTATCAGCTACAAACACTAAATAAGTATCGTCGGCATACCCTAAAATATGTCCCGGGGAATTTGGGATGTTATACAGATCATTAATGAACGCTATAAAAGTGCTGGGAGATAATGAAGTGCCCTGGGCCGTTCCTGTGCTTAATAATGCTTGATCGCTAAGTACATTATTTATTTTGACTTTTCGGTACCTTTCCGAATAGTAACTTATAAAGAGTTTTAATGCTAGCCCTCTGATACCGTATTTCTCTAGTTTTTCAATCAACTTTTTCCGGTTCATAGTATGGAAAGCTTTTTTAAGGTCTAAATATATGACAATCACTTTTTTCTTGTTATCAATATTTTTAGAAATAAGCCTAGTGAGGTAGTATATGGCCTCGTGGGTGCTTTTATTTTCTTTATTATTTATCCAAATTGCGTATTTGAGAAAATTTTACGTTTTTCAAAGAATTCAAGTAATCTTATATTCTGACATTTTTAAAAAATTTTCGCCACGCTAGGCAGTAACGAAATTGGTCTATAATTGGAAGAGATTGTTTTATCTCCTTCTTTAAAAAGAGGGGTGATAACGGCAGTTTTAAATGTAAATGGAAAAACACCTGTATTTAAAGAGCAGTTATAAATATGTGTCATAGGTTTAGTTAAAGTCACAACATTGCTTTATTATATTAGAAGTTATTAGATCTGAACCAGGAGCAGTGTCATTTTTTAAGTTCTTTATATATCGACTTCTTTCTTCTCATAGGCCAAAAAACTAAAGAGTCTTTTTCTTTCTTAATATTTTTAATTGTAGATATATATAATATATATATATATATATATATATATATATAATTATATATATATATATATATATAAAAGTCTCGCGAAACGTTTGTTTTTCATCATTAGGGACCTCTGAAACGGATCTGTGTCGTGGTCCGAGGTTCAAGTTCCGCCATGGCGCCTATCCCATTAGGAAATTTCCCTTGAAAATAAAATCTATCCCATTAGCAAATTTATTCCCAAGGGAAATTCCCTAATATTCCCAAAGGAAATTCGCTAAAATGAACAATGATTTGTTAAAGAAACCAGGTCTATTATTATTTGTAAATGACACCAGTTTCCTTTTATTGTATAATAGTCATACAAGCTATTCTACACAGAGTTAAAATGTTACATAAAAGACATATTGCACTGATCTATTAGCAACTGTCAAACTGGAATGTACGACTGACGGGTGCTTGTATTGGGCCTAGGATTGTAATTAGGCGCGTATAGACTGTATATGGGCGCGTATAGGATTGTATATTAGGCGCGTATAGGAACTGATATTAGGTGCCTATAGGGATGTATACTGGGCGCGTGGATATAAGATGTAACGGGGCTGTATATTAGGCGCGTATAGGACTGTATATTGGGTGCCTATAGGATTGTATACTGGGTGCGTATAGGACTGTATATTGGGCGCGTATAGGATTGTACTGGCGCGTATAGGATTGTATATTAGGCGCGTATAGGACTGTATATGGGTGCCTAATGGGTATATTGCATATGTATAGGCGCGTTATAGGATATTGGATATTGGGCCTATAGCGATAGGAATGTATATTGTATGCCGTATAGACGCCTATGATGTATACTGGGCGCGTATAGACTGTATACTGGGTGCGTATAGGATTGTATATTAGGCGCGTATAGGACTGTATATTGGTGCCTATAGGATGTATACTGGGCGCGTATAGGACTGTATACTGGGTGCTGTATATTAGCGCGTATAGGACGTATATTGGGTGCCTATAAATAAATAATAATAAAAAAATTCCTTTATTCCACTAAACATTTTTACAAAAAATGATTAATACAAAAAAAATCCTTTAGTGCATCTCCGCATGAGTTAAACTCGTGTGCGGAAATGGCCGTGTTATTAAGTTAGAAAAAAAAAAAAATAAACAAATTAAAAAAAATAAAATAAAATAATAATAATAATATAAATAATAATAAGGTAAACAAAAAATTAAATTAAAAAATATAATAAATAAATAATTTAAAAAAAAAAAAAAAAAAAAAAAAAAAAAAAAAACTTCATTACTTCTTTCATTAAAAAAGTAATGAAGCATTATTGATTTATTAATGGCAGTTTAACATTAATAAGAAAATGTTTAAGTCTTTTCTTAAATATAGATATAGTTAGACTCAGTTTAATTTCTTTTGGTAGGCCATTAAAAATTGAAGGACCTGAAAAGAAAGGGTGTCTTGATACAGATGTTAATCTGTATGGTGGCTCTACTAATAGGTTATCTTGCCTTCTTCTTGTTGGATAAGAGTGCTCAAGAACTGGAAAATTGGTAATATTATTATAAACATATAAACAAACTTTCTTTTCATACAAAAGTGACAAAGGGAGGACTTTAAAATCATTGAATACTGCATAAGACGCATAACGTATTGGTTTTTTTAAGCAAATTTTAATTATTCTTTTCTGGACAACGCTCAGTGGATAAGAGATAGTATGAGACACTCCACCCCATGCTAATAATCCATAATTTAAAATGGATTCAACAAGTGCTTGATAGATATTTACCAAATTTATTTGATTTAAAACACTCCGTAACTGAACAAACTGATAAACTAACCGCCTGATTCTTTTACATAAATAATCAATATGATGATTCCACCTGAGATGGCAGTCTACTTGTACTCCTAAATATTTAATGTTAGTATCCATAGGTATCTCAGGACAAGTACAATCTGTCAAGATTTGGCAGTTATGACTGTGTAGCGCTAATTTCAGATTACCTATTTCTGCTGGATCAGGTTGACCAGATAATGTTGGAGAAAAAAGCAAATATTTAGTTTTTTCTATATTTAAAGCTAATTTATTGACATCAAACCACGTTTTTAGATGTTTTAAACCTTTATTGGCTGCGACAAATGCTTCTCTCCATGAATTACCTTCAAAAATAGCAATACTGTCATCAGCAAAGGCTTGTACGTAACCTAAGTCATTGACTGGACAGGATGTCAAAAGATCATTAATAAATATAAGAAAAAGAATGGGTCCCAAGACTGTGCCTTGGGGCACACCAACTTCTAAAGTTCCTACGTCACTTAATGTAGAACCTACTTTAACAAATTGCACCCTTTCAGCCAAATATGATTTGAAAAATGCATTAGCTACTCCTCTAAAACCAATATTTTCGAGCTTCAGTAGTAACAGTTCGTGATTTACTGAGTCAAAGGCTTTTCTAATGTCCAAGAAAATACCAATTGATTTTCTGGAATTATCAAAATTATTATAGATTTTGTGAAGTTATACAGCGCATCTTCTGTGCTAAGATCATGTTGAAATCCGAACTGTTTATTCGATATAAAATTAATTTTATTTAAAAAATCTAGCATTCTTATTTTTATGCATTTTTCAAATAATTTGGCTAAAGAGGGAAGCAAAGAGATAGGACGATAGTTGTTGGCATCCAGTCTATCTCTACTTTTATAAAGTGGCACAACAACAGCCTGTTTTAACTCATTAGGAAAAATGCCCTTTTGAAAGCATAGGTTGAATAAATAAGTCAATGGTTCACTGAGAGAATCTATGCATTTTCGAACCATAGCTGATAAAATGTTATCAATACCAGGTGATGTGTTTAATTTTAATTTTTTCGATAATTCAATAAGTTCAGGTTTTACTATAGGTATAAAGAAGAAGGAAGTGGTGGAAGAGGACGGGACAGAGGGATAGTGTACTGCACTACCCCTCTCTCCCTCATCTCTACCACCACCACACAACACCTTACCAATTCTACAAAAATGCTTATTCATTTCATCAGCAATTAGTTTTTCATCATTAATTATATTTTGTGTTTCTCTTTCTATGAGTTCATTTATAATCTGATTTTTTTCTCTCAGGGTACCACTGATCTCTTTTATCGTGTTCCAGTATTCTTTAGGACTATGCTTATTTTCATTTAATTTACCAGTATAATAAATAATTTTACTTTCTCTAATAAGAGAAGTAACAATATTTCTGTATCTTTTAAATTTGTTTTTTAAATCAACATTGTAAGGCTGCTTTCTCACTCGCCTAGCCATGGCATCACGAATTCTAATTGACTTAACAAGTCCCTTTGAATTCCATGGTTTGACCTTTTTTAATTTAGATGGAATTTTAATCTGTTGTCTTACAGTTGCATTATCTATTTTTTCTTGTAAAATACTATAAAAATTACTGAAGGCAGATTGTGGAGAGTCCTGAGAATAGACAGAGCCCCAATTCGCTGATAGCAGGTCTTCCAACAACTTATCCTCATCTATTTTGACAGATAAATAAACCTTTTTATTCGCTAAGCTGCTGAATGAACTGCCATCATCAGTGATAACAATTAAACCTAGTGCCATAAAATGGTCTGTTATTGTTGAAGTATAGACAGCTGTCTCAAGATCATACTTGTTTAACAATTTAACAAATATATGATCTAAACATGTCTTTGTTAGATTATTACAACGAGTATATTCAGATAAATATTTAGTAAACATTTAGGATTGTATATTAGGCGCGTAGAGAAATGTATATTGGGCGCATATAGGATTGTATATTAGGCGCGTATAGGACTGTATATTGGGTGCCTATAGGATTGTATACTGGGCGCGTATAGGACTGTATACTGGGTGCGTATAGGATTGTATATTAGGCGCGTATAGGACTGTATATTGGGTGCTATAGGATTGTATACTGGTGCGTATGGACTGTATATTGGGCGCGTATAGGATTGTATATTAGGCGCGTATAGGACCTGTATATTGGAACGCGTATAGATGTATATTTAGGCGCGTATAGGACTGTATATTGGGCCGTATAGGATTGTAATATTAGGCGCGTATAGGACTGTATATTGGGTGCCTATAGGATTGTGGGCGCGTATGAGGACTGTATATTGGCGCGTATAGGACTGGTTACTGGGTGCGTAATAGGATTGTATATTTAGGCGCGCGTATAGGACTGTATATTGGGTGCCTATAGGATTGTATACTGGGCGCGTATAGGACTGTATACTGGGTGCGTATATTAGGCGCGTATAGGACTGTATATTGGTGCCTATAGATTGTAACTGGGCGCGTATAGGACTGTATACGCGTTAAGATTGTATATTAGGCGCGGATCGCCTATAGGATGTATATAGGCGCGAGGACTGTATATTGGCGCGTTATAGATTGTGGCGCGTATAGACTGTATAATTGGACGCGTATAGGTATACCTGTATATTGGGTGCCTATAGGATTGTATACTGGGCGCGTATAGGATTGTATATTAGGCGCGTATAGGATTGTATATTAGGCGCGTTTAGGACTGTATATTGGGTGCCTATAGGATTGCATACTGGCGCGTATAGACTGTATATTGGGCGCGTATAGGACTGTATATTGGACGCGTATAGGATTGTATATATTAGGCGCGTATAGGACTGTATATTGGGCGCGTATAGGATTGTATATTAGGCGCGTTTAGGACTGTATATTGGGTGCCTATAGGATTGCATACTGGGCGCGTATAGGACTGTATATTGGGCGCGTATAGGACTGTATATTGGACGCGTATAGGATTGTATATTAGGCGCGTATAGGACTGTATATTGGGCGCGTATAAGATTGTATATTAGGCACGTATAGGACTGTATATTGGGTGCCTATAGGATTGTATACTGGGCGCGTATAGGACCTGTATATAGGCGCGTATAGGATTGTATATTGGTATTGTATAGTGCCTATAGGATTGTATATTGGGCGGTATAGGACTGTTACTGGGTGCGTATAGGACTGGTATATTGGGCGCGTATAGGATTGTATATTAGGCGCGTATAGGACTGTATATTGGGTGCGTATAGGATTGTATATTGGGCGCGTATAGGATGTGTATATAGGGTGGCGGTATAGGACTGGTATATTGGCGCGTATAGGATGTATATTGGTGCCTATAGGATTGTATATCTGGCGCGTATAGACTGTATACTGGGTGCGTATAGGACTGCATATTGGGCGCGTAGGGCGCGTATAGGGACTGTATACTGGGTGCGTATAGGACTGTATATTGGACGCGTATAGGATTGTAAATTGGGTGCATATTTTTTTTTAAATAATATTTCCTTTATTTAATAGGAATATTTGTGAGGATAGGTAATATAAGAAGGCATTTATAATTAGAGGAAAGAAAACTTTCAAATTTACAACATTTTTTGCTAAAAAGATACCTCATTTTAGGTTACACAAAAAGGTTTGTTTCGATGCAATGTAAAACTCCTCTGTCTCCAAAAATTTCAAGGGGAACATTTTAATAGCAAATAACGTAAAGCCCACTTTTTTTAGTGAATTTCCTTTGGGAATAAAATTCGCTAATAGGATATTTTTATAAGTCAACGTTTTGTAGAGATACTCAGCAAACATTTTCAATAGTTCACAGAAACTTTAAAGGTAACTTAATCAAACTAAATATAATGCACATACTACTGTGTATTTAAAAAACATGTACCATGTTAAATTTTATTAATAGAATTTGTATTGAATTTATCGTTTGACATATACGTACAATAATATGTATAAATGCATTTTTTGACTAATACATTTTTTTGACAACAGCTCGTTCAAAAATTGTAAAAAATTTAAAATTACAAATAAATATAAAAAATAGTTAGTAAATAAAATCGTCTTAACTCAAAGGATTAGCTAACGTTAATACTTGCTGTTGGATGCAAATATCCTTGGACCAGTTTCGGCTTTTCTCAGTCATCGTAAGAAGCCTCGTCATGCTCTTTTAGACTTGTTGTTCACACATAAACTGATATTGCTATGCATGACCCAGTATCGACAGAAATTCTTCAATTGCTTGTTCATCTTGTGGTAAATATAAGCTTTTAATTATAATAGCGTATATTGTTTCATGTAGCCGCCTCCGTGGTCGAGGTCGTTAAGGCGTCAGTTATTATTGACACCACCAAGGTCTGAGGTTCGCATCCCAGGATACGACTCTTAGTTAATATAAGATTATTGTTCAACTAACTTATCGCCAACTTTAGATTTCACTTTGAGCGTAACCACAACCACTAGAGGTGGTTCCCGCAGGGGTTATTCCTGATGGGCCGCAAGGCTCTAAACGGGTATTATTATTATTATATTGTTTCATGGCCTTTCAGAAATACTTATCTTTTATTTATTTCCTTTAGAGATAAAGCAATATCTTCTCTTCAGACTTTTTACTTTTAATTCTAAATATTTTTTCTAACTTTGTAAAACATCAAAAAGATATACTTCTGAATGTATTACAATACTCTAATATACTTTCCATTTCCGTTTTTACTTAGTTCGCACAAAATTTAACGTTTCATTACAATCCATGGTGAAAATACTTTTTTCAGAAGGGGTAATGCTTTACTTGATACCACCGTTATTTACACAGTTCATTAGTAGCTGGCGAAAATGGAACTAGTTGTATGTAAGAAAAGAGAGAGGGGGGGGGCACACTTGATCAAACTCAACTTGCACTATAACTATGAAATGAACGCCTCCATACAAATGTAAAATACTCAATTTCGTGTCTAATCGGTATTGTTGGGAATTTTCGTAACAAATAACGCTTATGAGGTTAACACGAGTAAATAATTCTGACGCGGTGGTCCGCATGTCGGGCGAATTTCCTTTGGATGCGTGTTTCGGTGCTTAACAAACATCCTGTTGGAATGATATTTTTTATAGTTTTTACATTATGTAAGTTTACAACTACTAAATAAATAATTCCGGCACGGTAGTCCGCTGTCAGGCGAATTTCATTTAGAACGCGTGTTTCTGTGCTAAACAACTTATTTCTTGCTTATGCAAGAACCATGCCCACTGCGTGGTTCCGGTTCAAAACTATGCCTCTAAAATTAGAAGTACGCACTATTATTTGCACTAGTTTAAAGCTTAGTTACTTATCTTTAAGCTTAGTCAGTTATCTTTAAAGGATTTAGCGCATTTCCTTTGGAAGATACAGACAAAATGAGTTACGAGCAGTGCTTGACAATTGAGTAACTGCATAGGTTCTAAAGCATGTACCGGAACCTCGCTATGGGCATGGTTCTTGCATAAGCAAGAAATTGGTTTTTTAGCACGGAAGCACGCATTCTGAATGAAATTTGCCCGACAACGGACCACCGCGCCGTAATTATTTATTTAGTAGTTGTAAACTTATATAATGTAAAAAACTATAAAAATGATCATTTCAACCAGGATTTTTGTTAAGCACAGAAACACGCATCCAAAGGAAATTCTCCCTACTTGAAATTTAATTTTCAACGCCCGTAATTTTGGTTTTCAATACATTTTGTGGTTTTTTCGACTTTTTGGTAACTTAGAGTGATCGTATCGACTTCAGACTGGTTTCATTCGATTCAGCGCCCAATATTTGTTTGTCATTAGGGCCCTCTGAAACGGATTTGTGTCGGGGTCCGAGATTTGAATTCCGACATGACGCCCATCCCATTAGGCGAATTTCCAAAGGAATTCCAATAATTCCCTAAAATTAGTGGTTTATAACGACTTCATCAACAATTTATGAATCATTATTTGTAATATGAAAATATATATGTCTAACAATAATATAATGACTTTACTATATAAGTGATATAATTTTCTTAAATCTATATCAAGTATGTTGAGAAATTTAAATAATTTAAACCTAATACCATATTGTTGATTTCAATACGAAGCATCAATTGTTATAATTATTTCAGATGCAAAATGGGTTAATATACATGTTGGGTAAGAAGGGCTCGACCAAAATCACCACATGTTAGGAAATGTGTACCTGCTTTTATCTTCAGGCTGTTAAGATATATTAAATTTCATATATATGTCATGTAATATTTTTAATAAAATTACTATTTATCATGTTTGAAAGTAATACCTATGCAAAGTATAATATTATAAATTGCAAGAAACTATGCAAAGAGGAAATTACACGATTATGAACAGCTAAATAAGCTTCTAATCTTTCAATATCAGAAAAAGATTAGATATCACATGTCTAGTCAGGGATTTATTTAAAAGGCTTGGGTTAGATTGTCGCAAACTAATATTTGTGAAAAAATAGTTAAAATAGTGCAGGTATTAACACATACTAATAAAAGAAATGTAACTACCGACAGGAAATAGGCTCTTCCAAAATCCACACATCTTAAGTGTCAGAAGCAAAGTTAATCGAATTACTTACAAAAAGAAGTGAGGTCCCAACAAAACATCCGTGAAAAAAGCAGCCAAGTCTTGCGTAAAAAGTTATGATATATGTTTACGCCAAGTCCAATCATTCCCTGTTTTCATAAATCTTGAGAGATATAAACATTTATTTAATATGCGCAACGTATGCGCTTAAAAGCCTTACAAAATTCAACAGTAAAGAAATTTTGTCTTGGCAGAACGCTAAATAACGAATTAGAAATAGGAATAAATAAGTAGGTATACCTATTAAGAAAAAACGACTTCTATATTAATTTTTAGGAAGAAATTCATGATATTAATTTTACCTCTGCGTTTCTTGCATGTCAGAAATTTCTTTACTGTTAAATTTTGGAGGCTTTTGAGCGATACGTTGACGGATATTAATAAACATCTATATCTTTAGATACAATATTAAAAATGTTTGGACAGGTTTGGGGACTTGGAATTAAACATTTAATCTTAAGTTCTAATATATGATATTTAACCGTCATGTTTAATGTATAATTGTTTATGTTGCTTAATGGAATGTTAATGCTGAAATATGAGAATAAATAAAAAAAAAAGAAAAAAAAATACTCTCAAGATTTATGAAAACAGCGAGATGAATAGACTTGGCGATAACTATGATATCATTAACTTTTTACGCCAGACTGGCTGCATTTTTCATGAGTGTTTTTGTGGGATACATACATATACTATATATATATATATATATCATATATTATATATATATATATTATATATATATATATATATATATATATTATATATATAGTATATTATATTATATTAATATATATATATATATATAGTATATATATTATATATATACATTGACAAGAAAAAAAAGTTACATGTTGGGATCACTTCCTCTAGGATTCCAGATTTTTAATATTTATCAGTATATATTGGACTTAATATATATGTAAGTTTTATATGTATATATGGACATGGAAAAAGTTACGCGTATGTTGAAATGCTGGTTCAGAGTAAAACTTATTGGGTGTTGTCGTTGAAGAGTTGGAATAACACAAACAATAGAATAAAGATGACAAAAAACAAAGATAAAGATTATGAGGGTTAAGGGGGAAAATAGATGGTGAAAAAATACCAAGACAAATAAGAAGAAGAAAAAGAAGAAAGAACTCACTCTCTGGGTCAGGTCTTACAATGTATAACAATAAATCTAAAGTTGTAATACTATCATATAAGTATACAATAAGATACAAATATATTATACTTTTAATATAATATATATTCTTATATTATGTAATACAAGAAGAAATAATTGTAGCAAATATTAGGAGCAATTTAGTTCTAGTGGCTGGGAAAGACTTGTTAGAAAAACAATCTAGTGATGTGTTCTAGTGATACTCGGGAATTCTACAGAAAAGGTCTGGTAGTATAGCTTCAAGTTAGCCACTCAACTTAAACTAAGTTCCTTACTCTACTAACTCACCGCACGAGTCTACGGAGTAAGTAAAATATCACTTTGAGTCAATTTTTGCAATCTTATATTTTCGTTTATACTTATTTTCGTAGAATTCATTTGAAATGAATATGCTCTGAGACAGAGGTCGAAATATAAGTCATAGTTTTTGTTGTTTCCTTGCAAATATTCAGACAACAAGAGAAAATATTTACATAATCTCACTAAACAAGTAATGTTCTAAAATACGCAATGTTAAACACACTCTCATTCCTACTAAACCTTATCATCTCAACCTTATATCATGTCCTGGAATAGAGTCCCTTGGTTTTCGACGGTCATTTTTTTAATTTTTTCTGAAAGTGACTAATTTTTTTCTTATTAATTTGACATTATTAGAAAAAAATGCGGGAGAGGGTTACGCAGGAGCCATGCGCACAATTGTATTAATTAAAAACAAGATGTTCATTCAAAGGCCTTCTTTTTGCTTTTTTTAATACTTCATGGGGTATTTTTTGTAAGAATTATTAAACCCACTTATTCATTATTCTTTTTTCCCCTTTAAATTGTGATCTAAAACCACAGGAAAGCGTATTCAATTAAAAACAAAATCTAATTAAATCGTTTAATTCTTGTGTAATACACTGACTGCTACTGTTTGTTATGAAGCATGCAAGTTACAAGATCAAGAGAGAAAACTATGAGTAGAGGACATCACTTTTAAATTCTTGAATTGGATAAGAAAGTGCAGAACTGTGATTACTTAAAATATATCACACAAAAGTGATGAAATGAAATTGTTGCCACTAAAAAAAGAAAAAATACCGTAAATACATTTTGGAAGTCTATTTATTAAACATACTTCATTATTTCTTTTTGAAATTGACTCGAATCCATCACACTCGAAAATATTCTTTTGTAGTTTACCAATAATGCGTCTTTTTGAGTTTTATACGTTCAGGCATCTTCATTTTTTTTGGGACTAAATTGTTTCAGGATCTATCATCGTTTTTGTGCACATTATTCAGACCGTACAGTATGTTCGCGTCGAATAGATTTATTTTTGTTTTGATGTGTAAAAAAATAAGTTTTAAATTCGTACACGGAGAAAAATCTAGTGTTAAAGTAACGCGTTAACGTTTTGGTGCGTTACACGTTCATTGTTAATATATGAAACACTAATAGCTGTTAAGCCGAAGAAAAGCTGTGTTAATATTTGCCGGTGTTGCGTTAGAGCACTGTTAGTGTGGGACAAACCTATTAGTGTAGGGGTTAGCGCACACCGACAGCTAACCGTAAGGCTTACACTCTAATTAGTGTTAAAAATTTGCCTTTAAAATTCAAGTTTTACCCTAATTTTTAAGTCCTAGGAAGTGTTCTTATAACCCTATTTATGACTGACCCTAGCGTATAAGGATTGACCTTAACACGTTAAGGCGGCGCGATGTTATCACTCAACTCAGACCCCAAAATTAGTGTGAAAGCAACTATCAAGCCAATAAGGCAGGTAAAAACAACCATGTTAGTGTAAATATACTCCAGTAAGTGTTTAATGGCAGTCTAGCAGCTGAGTGTTAATTGTACTTGAGACTCCTTTACCATGTGCGCTTGATTACGCCAACTTTTAGTGTTTCACAATTAAGCTACTAATATAGAGTCAACAGGGACTTACTGGCTAGTGTTCCCTGTACTCATAATCGCCACACTCTTGCCTAGGATCCTATATAAGCCTAGTGGCGTTGCATAAACTTACTTAGAGTCAACCTTATCACACGATAGAAGGATTGGTGCAACAAACGACAGGCCAAAGACTGTACGTAAATCAGCAGTCGGGTTCCATTAAACCTAGTGCAATTAGAGTTGCCGAAATGCTTACGCTACATCTACGCCCCGATGGGATGCTAACACTAACTAGGGGCGAAGTTACAAAATATCAATACCTTCCGCATAAGCTCATCGCGCGCAGCTCATTTTTAACTCAACCACTTAGCTAGGTATATAAGTGTGGCAAAACAAATGTAACGATCGAGTTGAATAAAGTAACATCAGTTAAACTCTAGCTTACTGTAGAACCAAGCCTACAGGGTACACACATACACTCTTCTAAAGCTCTTGAAGTGGACCTATGCCTAAGGTTGCGACAATTCCCTTACTCAGGCCGATCGTTACCTTGAATACCCTTAAAGCGGTAACACATACCTACACTAGCAGGGGTGATGCAATGACCACTGACTAGTGCTGGCTTTACCTTTCATAAAAGGTTTCAATTTAATTACAACTAGCGTGTCCCCGCCCTAGATCCCTGGCTCATTGTGCCGTAATAAGGAGTTTTTCTAGAAGCTAGCTTCTTCCAAGCGCCCAGCTCATAAACGACTATGAAACTTCACCCCATTTTCTTTCCTCTATCGTCTTAAGATAAGGGGTACTCTTCTCTCAAGGGAAGAGACCAGGGGAAAATCAATAGACTCCTCTCCTTAGGGGAGATGATAAATTCGTCCTATACTTTGTTCGGAGAAAAACAAAGCAATAGATAGCGGTGGAGGCGAAGTTATCAGGGCGCAAGAGGTATACTGATTGCAGTTTTTTTTAAGAATAACAGAACGAAAAGGGTAGTTCCTTGCTAACCATGCTACCACCTCACAATGAGCAGAAAACGGCAAAAAAATCGAATTCTCTTATTAAAGGACCACACAACACTGACTACACTGGAAAAAAAGGAGAAAAAAACCAGGATATATATAGGGACGGTCCTTCGGCACATACCCCAGACCTAACCCTCTAGGCCCGGTAAAACTCTCTCCTTCACCCCGATGAACGAAAAAAATCCTGAGAGGACAATAAGATAAAGGTAATATTTGGCAACAACTGTCATAAGCAAACTCTGTCGTAGACCTGTCAGTCTTTGTTTACTCCCCTGTCTCTTTCCCTTATCGTTCTTCAGGTTCTCCACGATCTTAATTGACTCCCATGAGTAAAGTATTAAAAGCCTTACCAAAACCCAACCCTTGCACCGCAACAATCAAAAAACATTTCACTCTGGAAAGTCTACAAAAACTTTCAACAAGCTCAAAAAACTATGAGAAGTATGAGTCCTTCATTTTCTGAAACGCCCGCATCCCGTATCTTACGATTGCAAAAGTACTTTGAAAATATACAGCAAATAATAGAAAGAATTTTCCGCCTTGAATGCCCTTAATCCTCCTTTTCCCGCATGTGATTTGTTTTTAAAAATTCCTAGAATCAATAGCACACCCAAGCCCCAACCAGGCCCAAACAGCCAAGCCAGCCCACAACCCCACCCAGCCCCCAAACCAACACAACACCAAACCAAACCCAACACCCAGCCCCCAAAACACACCAACACAACACACCCCACCCAACACCCAAACCCAACACCCACACCACCCCCTACACCCCCCCACCCCACAAAACACCCCGCAAACAACCCCGCACCGCCAACCCACAACCCCAATGTCAGCCCCCACACCACACCAACCACCAAAACCACACCGCCACCCACCCACCCACCAAAAACCCCAACCCAACGGCCCACCCCCACCCACCCGCACTTCTTTTTTATTTGTTCATCGTTTACATAGCCAATTTAGGATGCAACCACAGTGTCAGCGAAGGACAAATCGGTCCGTCTGTTTCTATTTACAGGTAAAGAATAAAATTTTTTGAACTGTACCCGGAAAAATTAACACCCAAATTCATGACGATATTAACAAAACTCCAAACCCCAAACGAAATTTACCCAAATTCCAAAGTAAGCAATAATGGCCCTATAGATTACTTCATGAAAAAAAACCCACCATAAAGCACCATTCGCGAACAATCGGGGCAGACGCTGCTTCTTCCTACCTTTTCTTAAAACAGCAAGGGGAAAAGATGGATAAAGTTGCAACCCATCTGTTCAGGGCATTTTTGACGTTACCGTCTAATAATTTAGTTTATTAATGCGCTCACGTAAAAACGTTATCATTAGTTAACCCACGGCAATAGCTGTTTGGTCCTTCTTCAAAATTTTTATGTCCTTTACCTTTCTTCACTGGGAAATTCTCTCATCCAATCACAAAATTAACATAAAAAGAAAACGGAAAATACCACAAAATAAGGGCAAAAAAACAAAGGCCCTTAATAAAAAAGAAAGCTGGCTGAATAAAAAAAAGATTAGTGCCAGAATTTGAAATACAGTTTGATTCATTTTGCCTCCAATCGTGTTGCCTTGAAATTTTTTTACCCCAGTTGATTTTTGCGCCTCCCTCCTTGACGAAACAGGTTTAAAGAGTCTACAAATGCGGTCAAAGGACCCCATTATGAATCGGACCAGTTGCCTTGTGATCATTCGTTTTTCAATATGGCATGCGTTAAATAATTAACCACCAAACTACGTTTCGATACGATAAGAACAAACCGTGGGAGATTGGAACAATTGGACTAGATGTGTCTCAAGCCCGATTAGACTCAATCATGCTAGTTAAAGCAAAGATCAGGAACAGCTTTGTTTAAAAGGTCTTCGATAAAAAAAACGGTTCATTCCCGGGCACATTATTGCCTTAACAAATCCATTATTCATAATGATGCCTGATTTTTTTATAAAACACATTATTTTTTTGTTACTTTAAAATATAAACGTTAAATTAAAAAAGTATCTAAGCTGATTAAAACAACCTAATCCATAATAATCTTTTTCGCTGCCCACATTAATGCTATAAACCAAACCTGAAAAGAAGGAAAAAAAAATGACACACACCCCCCCGGCCGATTGGCGCGCCGGCCATAAATAAGTCCCGGCAGGCGACGTTTCATCCAAACTCTTTAGTTTGTTGGGCCAGATGTTCTTACTATATTTAGCTGGGGCCAGTTTTTTCAAAAAATACCTTTGTGGAGTAGAAGTTTCATTTATAAACCTCCTTTACGCTCACCAGTTAAAAAAAATTAATATTTCTCTAACTAAAAGTCTCAATCCACAAACTTTACCAAAGTTCAACCAGCGTAGCTCGTCTGAGGTTCTGAAAAACGCGATTTACAAGCACCGCTCAACGAAGGAACCCAGCCTACTCGACATGATTGACGGTATACCAAGGATATCATAGGCTCTCCTTACAATAGTTCGAAACTTCACGGACCTAAGGACAAATTAATCGTCCAAACCTCCCCCGCCACCCACCTTACGGAATGAACCAGAAAATATTTAAACATTCCCAACCCCAAAAGTCCAATAGCCACCTCTTTATTAACCAACTCTTAACTCAACAATCTACATTAAGAAAGGAAACACAGCACACGTCTACGCCCTATAATATAGAGCCCCATGGCATCTTAATTCATCTATTTCCTGTTTTTGTGTTCCCAGTACCCGAAAGTAATTTTTTTCTTTGCGAATGTTATATTGTTTGGAACAAAACAATAAAAGATTTGCCGCCTTGTTCAAAAAGAAACAAGCCGAATTTTGTTCTGAAACTTTCGATTATTCATTCCAATCAAATTTATGGTTTCTCAGCACCAACAAACAATGGCACTAGCTTAACTTCTTGCACGCGATCTTTTTTCGCCGCGCTCTCGTCCGGTTGGGGGACCACCAAGCAAGTTTAAACACGTTGTGCTTTTAGTCTTCCAAAGTATCAAACAATGCCTTTTAAACTTATGGGTCAAAACCCTTAAATTTTTCAA